>JAQBSW010004328.1:0-70590 GCA_029291075.1 Eudiplozoon nipponicum
CTATGTTTTGCCACGGCATAAATAAAATGTAATTGGTATTTTGCGGAGAATCATGGATGGTTGAAGCACGTTAACAGGCGTGACTGGCATTAGATTTGCTATGTTTTGACACGGCACAAATAAAATGTAATTGGTATTTTGCGGAGAATCATGGGTGGTTGAAGCACGTTTATAGGTGTGACTGACATTAGTATTGCTTTGTTTTGCCATGGCATAAATATAATGTAATTGGTATTTTGCGGAGAATCATGGATGGTTGAAGCACGTTAATAGGTGTGACCGACATTAGTTTTGCTGTGTTTGCCACGGCATAAGTAAAATATAATTGGTATTTTGCGGTGAATCATGGATGGTTGAAGCACGTTAATAGGTGTGACTGGCATTAGTTTTGCTATGTTTTGCCATGGCATAAATAAAATGTAATTGGTATTTTGCGGAGAATCATGGATGGTTGAAGCACGTTAATAGGTGTGACTGGCATTAGTTTTGCTATGTTTTGCCATGGTATAAGTAAAATGTAATTGGTATTTTGCGGAGAATCATGGATGGTTGAAGCACGTTAAAAGGTGTGAGTGACATTAGTTTTGCTATGTTTTGCCACGGCATAAATATAATATAATTGGTTTTTATCTCAAGCTCGCAAGCTAGATTTAAAGAGTCCTTTGTTTCTCCTGTTTGTCGTTACATAGCTTGTTCATAACGCATATAACAAATATCGGTGGTTCCGTTTATTGATTAGGTAAATAGAGTAGTACAATGCCAAGTTGATAATTTTGTTTTGTTGTGCAACTGGTTATGTTCAATGGGATTGATTCTTATCTCAACCACGAATATTTTTTTCGAAGTATTGTTATAATAGATCGCGTAAGCAATTATTGTAGAATTTTATAACATGTAAGCATGTTGTGGTAACTACAAAGAATTGTGTTTGTGAAAATTTCACAGCCTACGTTTTTAGTCAAGTACCACATGTGAAAAAATAATATGGGTGACATGCTTCTAATATTTAATTCATTACAGAAAAGTTAATTGAAATTAGATCCTCGTTATTCAGTTTGCCATCGTATTTT
The DNA here is from genome assembly GCA_029291075.1 of Eudiplozoon nipponicum. Taxonomy (NCBI): domain Eukaryota; kingdom Metazoa; phylum Platyhelminthes; class Monogenea; order Mazocraeidea; family Diplozoidae; genus Eudiplozoon; species Eudiplozoon nipponicum. The sequence continues at coordinate 1,071 of JAQBSW010004328.1, forward strand.
GCGGAGAATCATGGATGGTTGAAGCACGTTAATAGGAGTGACCGACATTAGTTTTGCTATGTTTTGCCACGGCATAAATAAAATGTAATTGGTATTTTGCGGAGAATTATGGATGGATGAAGCACGTTAATAAGTGTGACAGACATTAATTTTGCTATGTTTGCCACGGCACAAGTAAAATGTGTTTGGTATTTTGCGGAGAAACATGGATGGTTGAAGCACGTTAATAGGTGTGACTGGCATTAGTTTTGCTATGTTTTGCCACGGCATAAATAAAATGTAATTGGTATTTTGCGGAGAATCATGGATGGTTGAAGCACGTTAATAGGTGTGACCGACATTAGTTTTGCTATGTTTGCCGCTGCATAAGTAAAATGTAATTGGTATTTTGCGGAGAATCATGGATGGTTGAAGCACGTTAAAAGGTGTGAGTGACATTAGTTTTGCTATGTTTTGCCATGGCATAAATAAAATGTAATTGGTATTTTGCGGAGAATCATGGATGGTTGAAGCAAGTTAATAGGTGTGACTGGCATTAGTTTTGCTAGATTTTGCCACGGCATAAATAAAATGTAATTGGTATTTTGCGGAGAATCATGGATGGTTGAAGCAAGTTAATAGATGTGACTGACATTACTTTTGCTATTTTTTGCCATGGCATAAATAAAATGTGATTGGTATTTTACGGAGAATCATGGATGGTTAAAACACGTTAATAGGTGTGACTGGCATTAGTTTGCTATGTCTCGCCACGGCATAAACAAAATGTAATTGGTCTTTTGCGGAGAATCATGGATGTTTGAAGCACGTTACTAGGTGTGACCGACATTAGTTTTGCTATGTTTTGCCACGGCATAAATAAAATGTAATTGGTATTTTGCGGAGAATCATGGATGGTTGAAGCACGTTAACAGGCGTGACTGACATTAGTTTTGCTTTTTTTTGCCACGGCATAAATAAAATGTAATTGGTATTTTGCGGAGAATCATGGATAGTTGAAGCACTTTAACAGGCGTGACTGACATTAGTTTTGCTATGTTTTGCCCTGGTATAAATAAAATGTAATTGGTATTTTGCGGAGAATCATGGATGGTTGAAGCACGTTAATAGGTGTGACTGGCATTAGTTTTGCTATGTTTTGCCATGGCATAAATAAAATGTAATTGGTATTTTGCGGAGAATCATGGATGGTGGAAGCACGTTACTAGGTGTGACCGACATTAGTTTTGCTATGTTTTGCCACGGCATAAATAAAATGTAATTGGTATTTTGCGGAGAATCATGGATGGTTGAAGCACGTTAATAGGTGTGACTGACATTAGTTTTGCTATGTTTTGCCACGGCATAAATAAAATGTAATTGGTATTTTGCGGAGAATCATGGATGGTTGAAGCACGTTAATAGGTGTGACTGACATTAGTTTTGCTATGTTTTGCCACGGCATAAATAAAATGTAATTGGTATTTTGCGGAGAATCATGGATGGTTGAAGCACGTTAATAGGTGTGACTGACATTAGTTTTGCTATGTTTTGCCACGGCATAAATAAAATATAATTGGTATTTTGCGGAGAATCATGGATGGTTGAAGCACGTTAATTGGTGTGACTGGCATTAGTTTCGCTATGTTTTGCCATGGCATAAATAAAATGTAATTGGTATTTTGCGGAGAATCATGGATGGTGGAAGCACGTTACTAGGTGTGACCGACATTAGTTTTGCTATGTTTTGCCACGGCATAAATAAAATGTAATTGGTATTTTGCGGAGAATCATGGATGGTTGAAGCACGTTAACAGGCGTGACTGGCATTAGATTTGCTATGTTTTGACACGGCACAAATAAAATGTAATTGGTATTTTGCGGAGAATCATGGGTGGTTGAAGCACGTTTATAGGTGTGACTGACATTAGTATTGCTTTGTTTTGCCATGGCATAAATATAATGTAATTGGTATTTTGCGGAGAATCATGGATGGTTGAAGCACGTTAATAGGTGTGACCGACATTAGTTTTGCTATGTTTGCCACGGCATAAGTAAAATATAATTGGTATTTTGCGGTGAATCATGGATGGTTGAAGCACGTTAATAGGTGTGACTGGCATTAGTTTTGCTATGTTTTGCCATGGCATAAATAAAATGTAATTGGTATTTTGCGGAGAATCATGGATGGTTGAAGCACGTTAATAGGTGTGACTGGCATTAGTTTTGCTATGTTTTGCCACGGCATAAATAAAATGTAATTGGTATTTTGCGGAGAATCATGGATGGTTGAAGCACGTTAACAGGCGTGACCGACATTAGTTTTGCTATGTTTTGCCACGGCATAAATAAAATGTAATTGGTATTTTGCGGAGAATCATGGATGGTTGAAGCACGTTAATAGGTCGTGACCGACATTAGTTTTGCTGTGTTGCCACGGCATAAGTAAAATGTAATTGGTATTTTGCTGTGAATCATGGATGGTTGAAGCACGTTAATAGGTGTGACCGACATTAGTTTTGCTATGTTTTGCCATGGCATAAATAAAATGTAATTGGTATTTTGCGGAGAATCATGGATGGTTGAAGCACGTTAATAGGTGTGACTGGCATTAGTTTTGCTATGTTTTGCCATGGCATAAATAAAATGTAATTGGTATTTTGCGGAGAATCATGGATGGTGGAAGCACGTTACTAGGTGTGACCGACATTAGTTTTGCTATGCTTTGCCACGGCATAAATAAAATGTAATTGGTATTTTGCGGAGAATCATGGATGGTTGAAGCACGTTAACAGGCGTGACTGACATTAGTTTTGCTTTTTTTTGCCACGGCATAAATAAAATGTAATTGGTATTTTGCGGAGAATCATGGATGGTTGAAGCACGTTAATAGGTGTGGCTGACATTAGTTTTGCTATTTTTTGCCACGGCATAAATAAAATGTAATTGGTATTTTGCGGAGAATCATGGATGGTTGAAGCACGTTAATAGGTGTGACTGACATTAGTTTTGCTATGTTTTGCCACGGCATAAATAAAATGTAATTGGTATTTTGCGGAGAATCATGGATGGTTGAAGCACGTTAATAGGTGTGACTGGCATTAGTTTGCTATGTTTTGCCACGGCATAAATAAAATGTAATTGGTATTTTGCGGAGAATCATGGATGGTTGAAGCACGTTAATAGGTGTGACCGACATTAGTTTTGCTATGTTTTGCCACGGCATAAATAAAATGTAATTGGTATTTTGCGGAGAATCATGGATGGTTGAAGCACGTTAATAGGTGTGACTGGCATTAGTTTTGCTATGTTTTGCCACGGCACAAATAAAATGTAATTGGTATTTTGCGGAGAATCATGGATGGTTGAAGCACGTTAATAGGTGTGACTGACATTAGTTTTGCTATGTTTTGCCATGGCATAAATAAAATGTAATTGGTATTTTGCGGAGAATCATGGATGGTTGAAGCACGTTAATAGGTGTGACCGACATTAGTTTTGCTATGTTTGCCACGGCATAAGTAAAATGTAATTGGTATTTTGCGGAGAATCATGGATGGTTGAAGCACGTTAATAGGTGTGACTGGCATTAGTTTTGCTATGTTTTGCCATGGCATAAATAAAATGTAATTGGTATTTTGCGGAGAATCATGGATGGTTGAAGCACGTTAATAGGTGTGACTGGCATTAGTTTTGCTATGTTTTGCCATGGCATAAGTAAAATGTAATTGGTATTTTGCGGAGAATCATGGATGGTTGAAGCACGTTAAAAGGTGTGAGTGACATTAGTTTTGCTATGTTTTGCCACGGCATAAATATAATGTAATTGGTTTTTATCTCAAGCTCGCAAGCTAGATTTAAAGAGTTCTTTGTTTCTCCTGTTTGTCGTTACATAGCTTGTTCATATGGCATATAACAAATATCGGTGGTTCCGTTTATTGATTAGATAAATAGAGTAGTACAATGCCAAGTTTGTAATTTTGTTTTGCAGTGCAACTGGTTATGTTCAATGGGATTGATTCTTATCTCAACCACGAACATTTTTTTCAAAGTATTGTTATCATAGATCGCGTAAGCAATTATTGTAGAATTTTATAACATGTAAGCATTTTGTGGTAACTACAAAGTATTGTGTTTGTGAAAATTTCACAGCCTACGTTTTTAGTCAAGTACCACATGTGAAAAAATAATATGGATGACATGCTGCTAATATATAATCCATTACAGAAAAGTTAATTGAAATTAGATCCTCGTTATTCAGTTTGCCATCTTATTTTGCGGAGAATCATGGATGGTTGAAGCACGTTAATAGGAGAGACCGACATTAGTTTTGCTATGTTTTGCCACGGCATAAATAAAATGTAATTGGTATTTTGCGGAGAATTATGGATGGTTGAATCACGTTAATATGTGTGACAGACATTAATTTTGCTATGTTTTGCCATGGCATAAATATAATGTAATTGGTATTTTGCGGAGTATCATGGATGGTTAAAGCACGTTAATAGGCGTGACCGACATTAGTTTTGCTATGTTTTGCCGCGGCACAAATAAAATATTTTTGGTATTTTGCGGAGAATCATGGATGGTTGAAGCACGTTAATAGGTGTGTATGACATTAGTTTTGCTATGTTTTGCCGCGGCACAAATAAAATGTTTTTGGTATTTTGCGGAGAATCATGGATGGTTGAAGCACGTTAATAGGTGTGTATGACATTAGTTTTGCTTTGTTTTGCCATGGCATAAATATAATGTAATTGGTATTTTGCGGAGAATCATGGATGGTTGAAGCACGTTAATAGGTGTGACTGACATTAGCTTTGTTATGTTTTGCCACGGCATAAATAACATGTAATTGGTATTTTGCGGAGAATCATGGATGATTGAAACTCGTTAAAAGGTGTGAGTGACTTTAGTTTTGCTATGTTTTGCCACGGCATAAATATAATGTAATTGGTTTTTATCTCAAGCTCGCAAGCTAGATTTAAAGAGTTCTTTGTTTCTCCTGTTTGTCGTTACATAGCTTGTTCATATGGCACATAACAAATATCGGTGGTTCCGTTTATTGATTAGATAAATAGAGTAGTACAATGCCAAGTTTGTAATTTTGTTTTGCAGTGCAACTGGTTATGTTCAATGGGATTGATTCTTATCTCAACCACGAACATTTTTTTCGAAATATTGTTATCATAGATCGCGTAAGAAATTATTGTTGAATTTTATAACATGTACGCATGTTGTGGTAACTACAAAGTATTGTGTTTGTGAAAATTTCACAGCCTACGTTTTTGTCAAGTACAACATATGAAAAAATAATATGGGTGACATGCTTCTAATATTTAATCCATTACTGAAAAGTTAATTAAAATTAGATCCTTGTTATTCAGTTTGCCATCGTATTTTGCGGAGAATCATGGATGTTTGATGCACGTTAATAGGTTTGACCGACATAAGTTTTGCTATGTTTGCCACGGCATAAGTAAAATATAATTGGTATTTTGCGGAGAATCATGGATGGTTGAATCACGTTAATAGGTGTGACTGGCATTTGTTTTGCTATGTTTTGCCATGGCATAAATAAAATGTAATTCGTATTTTGCGGAGAATCATGGATGTTTGAAGCACGTTAATAGGTGTAACTGACATTAGCTTTGTTATGTTTGCCACGGCATAAGTAAAATGTAATTGGTATTTTGCGGAGAATCATGGATGGTTGAATCACGTTAATAGGTGTGACTGGCATTTGTTTTGCTATGTTTTGCCATAGCATAAATAAAATGTAATTCGTATTTTGCGGAGAATCATGGATGTTTGAAGCACGTTAATAGGTGTAACTGACATTAGTTTTGCTATGTTTTGCCATGGTATAAGTAAAATGTAATTGGTATTTTGCGGAGAATCATGGATGGTTGAAGCACGTTAAAAGGTGTGAGTGACATTAGTTTTGCTATGTTTTGCCACGGCATAAATATAATGTAATTGGTTTTTATCTCAAGCTCGCAAGCTAGATTTAAAGAGTTCTTTGTTTCTCCTGTTTGTCGTTACATAGCTTGTTCATATGGCATATAACAAATATCGGTGGTTCCGTTTATTGATTAGATAAATAGAGTAGTACAATGCCAAGTTTGTAATTTTGTTTTGCAGTGCAACTGGTTATGTTCAATGGGATTGATTCTTATCTCAACCACGAACATTTTTTTCAAAGTATTGTTATCATAGATCGCGTAAGCAATTATTGTAGAATTTTATAACATGTAAGCATTTTGTGGTAACTACAAAGTATTGTGTTTGTGAAAATTTCACAGCCTACGTTTTTAGTCCAGTACCACATGTGAAAAAATAATATGGATGACATGCTTCTAATATATAATCCATTACAGAATAGTTAATTGAAATTAGATCCTCGTTATTCAGTTTGCCATCTTATTTTGCGGAGAATCATGGATGGTTGAAGCACGTTAATAGGAGTGACCGACATTAGTTTTGCTATGTTTTTCCACGGCATAAATAAAATGTAATTGGTATTTTGCGGAGAATTATCAATGGTTAAAGCACGTTAATAAGTGTGACTGGCATTAGTTTTGCTATGTCTTGCCGCGGCATAAATAATATGTAACTGGTATTTTGCGGAGAATCATGGATGTTTGATGCACGTTAATAGGTTTGACCGACATAAGTTTTGCTACGTTTGCCACGGCATAAGTAAAATATAATTGGTATTTTGCGGAGAATCATGGATGGTTGAATCACGTTAATAGGTGTGACTGGCATTTGTTTTGCTATGTTTTGCCATGGCATAAATAAAATGTAATTGGTATTTTGCGGAGAATCATGGATGGTTGAAGCACGTTAATAGGTGGGACTGGCATTAGTTTTGCTCTGTTTTGCCATGGCATAAATGAAATGTAATTGGTATTTTGCGGAATATCGTGGATGGTGGAAGCCCGTTAATAGGTGTGACTAGCATTAGTTTTGCTATGTTTTGCCACCCCATAAATAAAATGTAATTGGTATTTTGCGGAGAATCATGGATGTTTGAAGCACGTTAATAGGTGTGAACGACATTAATTTTGCTATATTTTGCCACGGCATAAAAAAATGTAATTGGAATTTTGCGGAGAATCATGGATGTTTGAAGCACGTTAATAGGTGTGACTGGCATTAGTTTGATACGTTTTGCCACGGCATAAATAAAATGTAATTTGTATTTTGCGGAGAATCATGGATGGTTGAAGCAAGTTAATAGGCGTGACCGATATTACTTTTGCTATGTTTTGCCACGGCACAAATAAAATGTAATTGGTATTTTGCAGAGAATCATGGGTGGTTGAAGCACGTTTATAGGTGTGACTGACATTAGTATTGGTTTGTTTTGCCATGGCATAAATATAATGTAATTGGTATTTTGCGGAAAATCATGGATGGTAGAAGCACGTTAATAGGTGTGACTGACATTAGCTTTGTTATGTTTTGCCACGGCATAAATAACATGTAATTGGTATTTTGCGGAGAATCATGGATGATTGAAACCCGTTAAAAGGTGTGACTGACATTAGCTTTGTTATTTTTTGCCACGGCATTAATAACATGTAATTGGTATTTTGCGGAAAATCATGGATGATTGAAACACGTTAAAATGTGTGACTGACATTAGTTTTGCTATGTTTTGCCACTGCATAAATATAATATAATTGGTTTTTATCTCAAGCTCGCAAGCTAGATTTAAAGAGTTCTTTGTTTCTCCTGTTTGTCGTTACATAGCTTCTTCATATCGCATATAACAAATATCGGTGGTTCCGTTTATTGATTAGGTAAATAGAGTAGTACAATGCCAAGTTGGAAATTTTGTTTTGTTGTGCAACTGGTTATGTTCAATGTGGTTGATTCTTATCTCAACCTCGAACATTTTTTTCGAAGTATTGTTATCATAGAACGCGTAAGCAATTATTGAAGAATTTAAAACATATACCATGTTGTGGTAACTACAAGAATTGTGTTTGTGAAAATTTCATAGCCTACGTTTTTAGTCAAGTACAACATGTGAAAAAATAATATGGGTGACATTCTTCTAATATTTAATCCATTACTGAAAAATTAATTGAAATTAGATACTCGATAGTCAGATTGCCACCGTATTTTGCGGAGAATCATGGATGGTTGACGCACGTTAATAGGTGTGACTGACATTAGTTTTGCTATGTTTTGCCACTGCATAAATAAAATGTAATTGGTATTTTGCGAAGAATCATGGATGGTTGAAGCACGTTAATAGGTGTGAAAGACATTAATTTTGCTATGTTTTCCCATGGCATAAATATAATGTATTTGGTATTTTGCGGAGAATCATGGATGGTTGAAGCACGTTAATAGGCGTGACCGACATTAGTTTTGCTATGTTTTGCCACGGCACAAATAAAATGTAATTGGTATTTTGCGGAGAATCATGGATGGTTGAAGCACGTTAATAGGTGTGACTGACATTAGTTTTGCTATGTTTTGCCATGGCATAAATAAAATGTAATTGGTATTTTGCGGAGAATCATGGATGGTTGAAGCACGTTAATAGGTGTGACTGACATTAGTTTTGCTATGTTTTGCCACGGCATAAATAAAATGTAATTGGTATTTTGCGGAGAATCATGGATGGTTGAAGCACGTTAATAGGTGTGACTGACATTAGCTTTGTTATGTTTTGCCACGGTATAAATAACATGTAATTGGTATTTTGCGGGGAATCATGGATGGTTGACGCACGTTAATAGGTGTGACTGACTTTAGTTTTGCTACGTTTGCCACGGCATAAGTAAAATGTAATTGGTATTTTGCGGAGAATCATGGATGGTTGAAGCACGTTAATAGGTGTGACTGACATTAGCTTTGTTATGTTTTGCCACGGTATAAATAACATGTAATTGGTATTTTGCGGAGAATCATGGATGGTTGAAGCACGTTAATAGGTGTGACTGACATTAGTTTTGCTACGTTTGCCACGGCATAAGTAAAATTTAATTGGTATTTTGCGGAGAATCATGGATGGTTGAAGCACGTTAATAGGCGTGACCGATATTACTTTTGCTATGTTTTGCCACGGCACAAATAAAATGTAATTGGTATTTTGCGGAGAATCATGGGTGGTTGAAGCACGTTTATAGGTGTGACTGACATTAGTATTGCTTTGTTTTGCCATGGCATAAATATAATGTAATTGGTATTTTGCGGAGAATCATGGATGTTTGAAGCACGTTAATAGGTGTGACTGGCATTAGTTTTGCTATGTTTTGCCACGGCATAAATAAAATGTAATTGGTATTTTGCGGAGAATCATGGATGGTTGAAGCACGTTAATAGGTGTGACCGACATTAGTTTTGCTATGTTTTGCCACGGCATAAGTAAAATGTAATTGGTATTTTGCGGAGAATCATGGATGGTTGAAGCACGTTAATAGGTGTGACTGGCATTAGTTTTGCTATGTTTTGCCACGGCATAAATATAATGTAATTGGTTTTTATCTCAAGCTCGCAAGCTAGATTTAAAGAGTCCTTTGTTTCTCCTGTTTGTCGTTACATAGCTTGTTCATATCGCATATAACAAATATCGGTGGTTCCGTTTATTGATTAGGTAAATAGAGTAGTACAATGCCAAGTTGATAATTTTGTTTTGTTGTGCAACTGGTTATGTTCAATGGGATTGATTCTTATCTCAACCTCGAACATTTTTTTCGAAGTATTGTTATCATAGATCGCGTAAGCAATTATTGTAGAATTTTATAACATGTAAGCATGTTGTGGTAACTACAAAGAATTGTGTTTGTGAAAATTTCACAGCCTACGTTTTTAGTCAAGTACCACATGTGAAAAAATAATATGGGTGACATGCTTCTAATATTTAATCCATTACAGAAAAGTTAATTGAAATTAGATCCTCGTTATTCAGTTTGCCATCGTATTTTGCGGAGAATCATGGATGGTTGAAGCACGTTAATAGGTGTGACTGACATTAGTTTTGCTATGTTTTGCCACGGCATAAATAAAATGTAATTGGTATTTTGCGGAGAATCATGGATGGTTGAAGCACGTTAATAGGTGTGACAGACATTAATTTTGCTATGTTTGCCACGGCATAAATAAAATGTAATTGGTATTTTGCGGAGAATCATGGATGGTTGAAGCACGTTAATAGGTGTGACTGACATTAGTTTTGCTATTCTTTGCCACGGCATAAATAAAATGTAATTGGTATTTTGCGGAGAATCATGGATGGTTGAAGCACGTTAATAGGTGTGACCGGCATTAGTTTGCTATGTTTTGCCACGGCATAAATAAAATGTAATTGGTATTTTGCGGAGAATCATGGATGGTTGAAGCACGTTAATAGGCGTGGCCGACATTAGTTTGATATGTTTTGCCACGGCATAAATATAATGTAATTGGTACTTTGCGGAGAATCATGGATGGTTGAAGCAAGTTAATAGGTGTGACTTACATTAATTTTGCTATGTTTTGCCACGGCACAAATAAAATGTAATTGGTATTTTGCGGAGAATCATGGATGGCTGAAGCACGTTAATAGGAGTGACAGACATTAGATTTGCTATATTTTGCCACGGCATAAATAAAATGTAATTGGTATTTTGCGGAGAATCATGGATGGTTGAAGCACGTTAATAGGCGTGACCGACATTAGTTTTGCTATGTTTTGCCGCGGCATAAATAAAATGTAATTGGTATTTTGCGGAGAATCATGGATGGTTGAAGCACGTTAATAGGTGTGTATGACATTAGTTTTGCTATGTTTTGCCGCGGCACAAATAAAATGTTTTTGGTATTTTGCGGAGAATCATGGATGGTTGAAGCACGTTAATACGTGTGTATGACATTAGTTTTGCTTTGTTTTGCCATGGCATAAATATAATGTAATTGGTATTTTGCGGAGAATCATGGATGGTTGAAGCACGTTAATAGGTGTGACTGACATTAGTTTTGCTATGTTTTGCCACGGCATAAATAAAATGTAATTGGTATTTTGCGGAGAATCATGGATGGTTGAAACTCGTTAAAAGGTGTGAGTGACATTAGTTTTGCTATGTTTTGCACGGCATAAATATAATGTAATTGGTTTTTATCTCAAGCTCGCAAACTAGATTTAAAAGAGTTCTTTGTTTCTCCTGTTTGTCGTTACATAGCTTGTTCATATGGCATATAACAAATATCAGGTGGTTCCGTTTATTGATTAGATAGATAGAGTGGTACAATGCCAAGTTTGTAATTTTGTTTTGCAGTGCAACTGGATTTATGTTCAATGGGATTGATTCTTATCTCAACCACGAACTTTTTTAAAGTATTGTTATCATAGATCGCGTAAGCAATTAGTGTAGAATTTTATAACATGTAAGCATTTTGTAGGTAACTACAAAGTATTGTGTTTGTGAGAAATTTCACAATACGTTTTGTCAATTATCATGTGAAAAAATAATATGGTTGACATTCAGCTAATATTTCATCCATTACTGAAAAGTTAATTGAAATTAGATCCTCGTTATTCAGTTTGCCATCGTATTTTGCGGAGAATCATGGATGGGAGAAGCACGTTAATAGGAGTGACTGACATTAGTTTTGCTATATTTTGCCACGGCATAAATAAAATGTAATTGGTATTTTGCGGAGAATCATGGATGGTGGAAGCACATTAATAAGTGTGACCAACATTAGTTTTGCTATGTTTTGCCACGGCATAAATAAAATGTAATTGGTATTATGCGGAGAATTATGGATGGTTGAAGCACGTTAATAAGCGTGACAGACATTAATTTTGCTATGTTTTGTCATGGCATAAATATAATGTATATGGTATTTTGCGGAGAATCATGGATAGCTAAAGCACGTTAATAGGCGTGACCGACATTAGTTTTTCTATATTATGCCACGGCACAAATAAAATGTAATTGGTATTTTGCGGAGAATCATGGATGGTTAAAATACGTTAATAGGTGTGACTGACATTAGTTTTGCTTTGTTTTGCCATGAAAAAAATATAACGTAATTGGTATTTTGCGGAGAATCATGGATGGTTGAAGCACGTTAATAGGTGTGACTGACATTAGCTTTGTTATGTTTTGCCACGGCATAAATAACATGTAATTGGTATTTTGCGGAGAATCATGGATGATTGAAACTCGTTAAAAGGTGTGAGTGACATTAGTTTTGCTATGTTTTGCCACGGCATAAATATAATGTAATTGGTTTTTATCTCAAGCTCGCAAGCTAGATTTAAAGAGTTCTTTGTTTCTCCTGTTTGTCGTTACATAGCTTGTTCATATCGCATATAACAAATATCGGTGGTTCTGTTTATTGATTAGGTAAATAGAGTAGTACAATGCCAAGTTGGTAATTTTGTTTTGTTGTGCAACTGGTTATGTTCAATGGGATTGATTCTTATCTCAACCTCGAACATTTTTTTCGAACTATTGTTATCATAGATCGCGTAAGAAATTATTGTAGAATTTTATAACATGTACGCATGTTGTGGTAACTACAAAGTATTGTGTTTGTGAAAATTTCACAGCCTACGTTTTTGTCAAGTACAACATGTGAAAAAATAATATGGGTGACATGCTTCTAATATTTAATCCATTACTGAAAAGTTAATTGAAATTAGATCCTTGTTATTCAGTTTGCCATCGTATTTTGCGGAGAATCATGGATGGTTGAAGCACGTTAATAGGAGTGACCGACATTAGTTTTGCTATGTTTTTCCACGGCATAAATAAAATGTAATTGGTATTTTGCGGAGAATTATCAATGGTTAAAGCACGTTAATAAATGTGACAGACATTAATTTTTCTATGTTTTGCCATGGCATAGATATAATGTAATTGGTATTTTGCGGAGAATCATGGATGATTGAAACACGTTAAAATGTGTGACTGACATTAGTTTTGCTATGTTTTGCCACGGCATAAATATAATGTAATTGGTTTTTATCTCAAACTCGCAAGCTTGATTTAAAGAGTTCTTTGTTTCTCCTGTTTGTAGTTACATAGCTTGTTCATATCGCATATAACAAATATCGGTAGTAATTGGTTGGTAATTTTGTTTTGTTGTGCAACTGGTTATGTTCAATGGGATTGATTCTTATCTCATCCTCGAACATTTTTTTCGAAGTGTTGTTATCATAGATCGCGTAAGCAATTATTGTAGAATTTTATAACATGTACGCATGTTGTGGCAACTACAAAGTATTGTGTTTGTGAAAATTTCACAGCCTACGTTTTTGTCAAGTACAACATGTGAAAAAATAATATGGGTGACATGCTTCTAATATTTAATCCATTACAGAAAAGTTAATTGAAATTAGATCCTCGTTATTCAGTTTGCCATCGTATTTTGCGGAGAATCATGGATGGGAGAAGCACGTTAATAGGTGTGACTGGCATTAGTTTTGCTATGTTTTGCCACTACATTAATATAATGTAATTGGTTTTATCCTAAACTCGCATGCTAGATTTAAATAAATCATGTTTCTCCTGTTTGTCGTTACACAGCTTGTTTACATCGCATATACAAAATATCGGTGGTTCCGTTTAGCGATTAGGTAAATTGTGTCGTACAATGCCAAGTTTCAGCAAAACATTGATGCTAATTATTTTAAGCTTTGTAAAAATCATTATGCACATTTTAAAATATCTTTTGGAATCTGCAAATAAATCATCGTCGAAACATTTTAGTCACTCATTCATTTTCTCCGATATAATCGTCCTTTCTTCATATATTATTCAAACAAAATCATCACCATCAGCTAGTTGTCATTGGACATCATCAATGGAATTATGTCTTTAGTGAATTGTAAATGTTTATCGTTTAAATTTGATTATATTGCAGTTTAATCAGGCCACATATATTACAGCTTACTTTTAATACACACGAGAAGCCACAAGTTGAAATACAATGCTATGTTTAAAATGTAATTATATTTCATCATAATACTTTGCTTGCCTTACCATTAACCAAACAGGTAACCGTTGCTTTTATATCATTTTTAAGTTTCAATGTTTTGAGTAATCAAATAAAAGGTGAAGTTTGAACCTCTTAAACCAGCTGTTTCATCAACATACAAGCATATTAGCCAAATTTCTATTATCTTAAGGGCTTCAGCAAGAATCTAGTTCAATTTGGCTATCTAATAGTGCAGTAGATTTCGACCTTCTTTCTTTCGACTAGCTTTCTAGCATATGTCTTAAAATATTTGCTCGAGTTTAATCTCCACAATCTTACTCGCTTCATCAAATATGATCTAATGTGTCTTGCTAGCAATTTGCATGCCATATTCTAATATTTTTGGCCTCATATTTCAGATAAAACAATAATTGAATTCAATCGAAAATACAGTGAACCCTCGTTTATCTCGGTAGATAGGTTCCAAGTTCGGCCGCGATAGCTAAAAATCCACAAAGTAGGGACACCATATTTACGGTACTTATTTAACATATATTCGGATTTTTAAAATCCTTCCTTTACGTTCTGTTAACAAACCACCCTTTTAAAGAACACGTATGTACAATACCCTAATTTAAAACAGGCCCGAATAGTTAAATGCTAGAATATTAAAGTAAACAATTTTGTTTTAAATGTTGGAATATTAAAGTAAAAAATGACAAATTCGGAGTAAATAGCTGCAAAGCTCTGGTCGGATGTAGATAGATTCAAGGAACTATCCTTTCAATAACCTTTGGGTTAATTAGATTCGTATTGGAAAAAAAATTGTTTTAAATGTTAGAATATTAAAGTTAAATGATATTGTATTGTAGTACTTGTTGTTCGTTTCTGTCATGTTAGTTACAAATTCAAACAAAAGGTATGTACATATTTTATAATATTTTCTGCTTGTTTTGTTGTTCGTAGACTAGGGAATACTTTTTTTTATTAATGTTTTAATGGAATTACCAAAATATTTTGTGGAATTATAAAAATATTTTGGCTCTTTATATATCGCGACTATTTTCGACCCTACTGGAAAATCCGCGACATATATTCTTATTTTCTCATATAATATAATTTAAAAAAACCACGACGTCTTGAATCCGCGACAATCGATCCGCGCAGAAGAAAGAGTTCACTGCATCTTTTTCTACGACTTTTAAAAATTTGTAAACCGTTATTTCACACCTATTAACTTTACCGTTCCATTATTATGAATTCGTTGATAGGTACATTTTGATACCGCATGTCACAGCTTATGCACTATAAAAAATGATTTACGCTAGTCCAAACGATATTTAATTTTTTTCTCACATTAGCTTTATACAATATGGCAAATGGATTTTTGCCGACTGATCACATAGCTATTATGATCTGTTTCGACATCATACCAAGGAACGAGCATTAATAAATTTCGAATCGACATATCAGTTGGATATTCTAACGGGGCATGTCATTTTTCTTTGTTTAATAATTAATTGTTCTTTTCTTGGCAATAGCATGTCACGGTTTACACTGAACGAATTTAATCTAGTTTGCAATGATCAAATCTATTACAAGATTTGCCAAACCATGTGTTCTTTATCAACTTGACGTCTAGTTCAAATTTTATCATTTGCATCACGGATTCATTATGCTCTGTAACGTTTAGCCCTATTCTCATTTTTTTCAATTTTAATATGACCAACTAGATGTAGCTAATCATACGTTGAGCTATTTAGAAATAGTTAATTGACATTATTTGTTCTGTCGAAATAGTTGTATGTACTTCTTTATCAGATTTATTCATGTATCATTTAGATTGGCGCTTGCACTTCATCGGTTATATTCTAAATATACTATTCTTAAACAGGTCTTCATCCAGTTGCCTAATTAATATCATTAAAAATCCATAAAATCAATTAATTTTTTCTTTATAATAATGCTTAGATAGAGAAAGTTGATTATCGTCCTCACAATTTAAAACACGCTATATTAAAGACTTATTCTTAATTGAACAATAATTTAACTGAAATCTAATTGGATGAGCTTTCTTGGTCAAGTATATATAAAAATATTCCAGTTATTAAATCGATCAACTTCGATATTTGTCGGAGCGTTTTCAAAGATTTTTGCCGAGCTGAATAAATTAGCTGCTTCATGTGAATGAACACATTGCACAGTTCAGAGCCAGGTTATTTGTCTTTTCGTCGTTCCTACTTCATGAGTTCAGAAATAAGATTCATTCGGTTCACAGTATAGCCAAGAGTAATCTCTAGATGTCCGCAATAAAGCATAAAATTTTTGCAAACTGATAAGGATTCCATTTAAAACCACGTACGTTGAAAAGGTCTTATGACCTTTATCCAGAGTTACTGTATATATTAAAGTCACTGAAACGCATTCAGTACGATGCCAAGTTATGGTCTAATAGAATTTTTTTAAATACCGAATTATAATTGTTAATAAGGTAGGCAGGCCGTGTGCAAAACTGTTCGTATATAAATGAAAATCATTGCAAAGCAGACACATAATTTTAAGCTATTTGAATGCGCAAGCCTTTCATTTCTTTTTCTAAGGATTTAGGAGATATTTTTTAGTCTATTTATCGACATATTCTAATTCGGTTTCAGTATCAAGGCTTACCATTTATGGATACAAGGGTAGTCCATCCTACAGAGAACCTACACTGATCAAACATAATTAAGAACTCTGGCAAATTTTGAGCATTCAACAAAAAACGAATGAACATGGAAGGTTAAGGTTGGATTTAGCATCAAGAGAATTCAAACTGCCAGCTCTCTCTGCTCCACACAAACTAGCGTCTTTACGCCGTTTAAAGCGATAAAGGAACACTTACTGCTCATCCTTTATTGTAGTTACTTGAGTGGTGATGTAATATCTGCCCAACTTATGTGAGCATTTCAACTGTCTGGCACAAAAATCAGCATTAGTTTTTTCGATTTATCGCAACATCATTTAAAATAATCCAACGTGTGTATATACAAAATTTTCTAATAATCTTGTCTATTTCTTATTCTTTTATCCTTTCTTATCAGATCTATTAATAGAATTTTTACAGACAATGTAGAGTAGACTAGTCTTATAAGTTGGTATTTGTTCTATCATTTATGTCAACGTTTCAGATGACCTCTGAGTTTTGTTTTTGTTCATGCACCGTCAAATGTTTAATGTATTAAAAGAGAAAAAATATTACAAATATTCTCAGTGGGGACGATCTATCAAGGAGATATTTTGGCATTTGAGTTAGTTTAATTTATAACACCAATATTTTGATGTTATAGGCCAAAAGCTATTTAAAAACAAAGCATTGTCATGTAATCTTCACTTTTGGCATTTTAATATTGGTCAACTTTTGGTCACAACTGAACTAATTTGTTACTAGGTTCGCAACACCTAATACATACTTGCATATATATTAGTTCTCCGCAGCAAACAGTATTTAACTGTTCTTTACGAAGAGTTTGCATTAATCGGTACCATTTTTTCAGACTATTTCAAACTGGATGAATTGTCTTTTCTACACTAGACAATTCTTAGTTTATACTGACTAATGTAAGCACTTAATGGGTCAGGTCTTTATATCAAGTTCGCAACCTTGATTATAATAAATCTTATCACCGCCTGCGCAAAAAATGTTCGTTTGATTATATTAATGTTGCATCAGTTTTGCTTATTAAAGTCAATTTTTATTTCCATTTCATCAGTTGTAGATTAGTGCCTTTTTATTAGCGCTCAGAATTCATATGAAACGCATGATTTCACATGAATTTCCATACAAGTGTAATTTTGCATTTCATTGAATTTATTTTTGCATTAGAAGTCTCGTAAGCTAAACGCATGCTATTTACAATTAATAATGCTGATATCCTGGCTTGTAATAATTATAGTGAATTTTTTTTATTTTCATAGATTCTGACTTTGACTAAGTTAAATATTTCTTTATTCGAGAAAAGTTATAATGGCTATTTGCAAAACTTTTTTCTTAGTTTCAGCAAAGAATCTTTCACAAGCTACAGTCTCTCAGGATGCTTCTGAACTCCAATACGCGACTGAAGAACAAAGTTCAATCTTTATTACGTCCTACGGAGACAGATTTAATTTTTATCAAATACGCCTAACTTGATATACTGAATTTAGATATGGTAAAATTGTGAGGAAGTTGACAGCCATGGTGATAAATCAAAATTTATGATCAGGCTTCAATGTTTGTTTTATTATCAATGTAATACAGCTAATAAATCTATTTTGAAGACGTATTCTCCCAACCATTTCCGTATATCAGGCTTAAACAACATGTGAACTAAGTTTGAGTGTTCTTGAACCGAAAGTACCTTAGCAAATTCCTTTTGCTTCTTATCCAAAAGTAAGCGAATTGCTCGGTTATAAAGTGTCATTGCATTCTAAATAGAAAATTTATCACGTTTTGCCATGTAGGTTCTCCAAAAGATAGCCAAATAAAGGCCAATCATAGGCCCATAGGAGGTGATGAAAATCGCCTTGGTCGAGCAACAGAAATACTCCGCGTAATTAGTGCTATAATAAAAAAGGTTCTCCATTGCGTGCCATCATTTCACGAACCGCTCAAATGTGAACCATAAATACTATCCATTTTCTTTGATATATAACATTAAATGGCGACGGGTCCAGAGGATACATCGTTTTTGGAAGAAATTAGCCAATATAGTAAAATACTGTTATTTATGCACATTACCTCCTGTTCCGTACACAAAGAAGTCACTTATCGTAATGTGATACATTTACGATACTAGTTGCTATATTTATTAAAAGGAACAAAGAAAACACTGACGTGAAAAATAAAACCGCACATAGAATAGGTAGCTTATTTGCTTGTCTATCCTGCCAAAACATCCGATTTAATAAAAGCATCATCTAAACTTCACTTATGTGATGGAGTTCTTCGTAGACTATTGGTGGGTTAATCAGGTCCCAAAGGCAACTCTGATGCTGAATTTTCCTTATGCGTTTTGCTCGAAACGGTATTTATTGTGCCTATTGCCAACTACTTCGTTTGCCATTTCATTCATAATTTAAATTTATCAAAGAAATTTTTCTAAATCGACATTATATATAAAGACACGAATAAATATTGAGGTATACAATTTCTTTAAAGTCACAGACTAATTTTAGTTCTTGAAGGCCGGAAGATAGACAACTCTAAGACGGTAATCTAACAATTGTCTTGGACTAATGCATTTAAACACTTAAAATTGGGTGCTATCAATCTAACCTCAATAACTCCTTAAATTAATATATCCACAATAGATGGATTACTTTAACTAATCTTTTACTAAAATATTTAATAACTATAAACCACTCATATATTTTACCATAATTTCTAATTACGCGTAAGAAGAGGTCAATGTCTCCCACAAAAATAAATGCTACCCAATGGGAATTAAATGAAATCTGGTTTTATTAATTATCAGAATACTATTTCGGCATTTCTGGTACGCGTAAATTCCAAAGAGAATGGATTGATAAAATCTTTCGCCGGCTACAATTAGCTTAATTCAGTGCCAGAATCAGACGGATATCTAATTCCACAGAAATAATAATAAATGAAAAGGCTTTATGGTAATAAATCATTTAAGAGAAGTTATCCATAAAATTAAAGATTTCCTATGACATTGTATTTCATCATAATCTTTGGATCTTTAATGAAATTCTATAAGTTGCGGTTTTTTCACATTTCTGTCTCTTTGATAATATATCCGCCAAGTAGCCAAGAGATATTACACATATATTCTTTATCGATTGGTTTCTCCAAACTAGCATAAAATTTCTGGTCTTTTGCAAAACCATTGCAGCCTAAGCACTGCGACCCACATCCAGATTTACACTGACAATAATAGAATTTGTTGACTTGCATAATTTGATAATTTTAACTGCTGGCATTGATAGGCTGAAACCGTCATCAAATCGATTAATTGTTACAAAGTACGATATTCAGGATACATTTCCGATCCCCTAAACCGGCACTGTACTCAAATACATAAATGATTTGTTCAACGTGTAACTAAGCAAAATTTATTTTGTTACATGCTCAGAATTAATCTCTTTTTCATAATCATAAGCTACGCCTGCTTTTATGCCACAACTGACATATGATAGAAGTTTATAATTTCAAAATTTTTAGAAGACATATTTTCACTATTCAAGCGTGCATGAATTATTGCGTATAAATTATGTACGGTTTACTGGCATAATATCACTTTTAAGAAAGGCTCAAGTAGATATTAAATAAAACGTATGGTTTTTTGTTTGATCGTCTCCGACCCATTAATTTTGGGAAAATTTTATTGTTGTCCTTTTGTTTATAACGTGTAATCACATAGTATTGTAGGCTTTGGAGCTTACATTTTTTGATTGAATATCGTGAACACAATTTTCAGTAATGAGAGATTGGGATGTTTAGTTGGAACATTGGGTCTAAATGGATGCCATATGAACTCCACCTAAAAGGGAAAAAACTAACCGAATTACATTAGGTAGTATATGACTGGATGTTAACTTTATATGAATGTTGGCGACATTGTTACAGTTTAAGCCATCAACATCCTCTTAATTAACAGAATGCAGACAGAAGGAATAAGATTGATTTCAGATTTTGGATAAATCACAATTTAAGCGCAATATGCAAGTAAACGAAATAATTCGGAGTAACATTATAATTGATAAATTTCATTGAGAATTAAATCGAGTATTATGAGATGCATACCTTTTAAAGCGAGTTTTCGCAAGACAGTTAAATAGGGGCTTTTTGGTTTTTTCCAGAATTCAACTTGGCTTTAATATCTGGTATTTTTCATTTTGAAATTTTTAAAAAAGCGAAATTTTGTCAAATTAAATATATGCATTGTACAACAACAAATATAAAAGAGGAAATACACACACAAACGTACAAACAAAAGAAATTTACTAGTTTATAATAAAATCATGTACGAACATCTTTCTTATTTATTTATGGGAAAAGAATGATCCAAAAAATAGATTCCTCTGTGCGTAACTCTGTTTGGCTATATATGCATTGAAAAATCCGCCAGATTTGGGAATTTGATTGTAATAAACAATGGTTTCATCCATTGAGCACACGTTTTTCGATTTGCAAGCCATGTTTAGTCCAAAATGCACATTCAGTCGTTTATCTAGTCATCGTCTATTCTGAAATGAGTAGTTGTCGCCTTTTTATAAGCATTTTAATGTGACACAAACGATTAATTTTTTAAGAAGAGAGCACTCAGATGGACTTCAGGAATTGAAGCACAACAATTAAATTATATTTATGAATAAAGAAAAGACCCAAGTATTATTCTTACCAATACGAATTATTACATTGCTCAAATAAACAATATTTTTTATTATAAGCAGAAATTAAAACCGTGCCAAGTAAATAAAATAAGAACAGAAAATGTTAATTCGTGTGATTAAAAATGCATGTGAAGTAAGTCAACAAAATTGATGATGCGAACTCTAATGAAATGTACAAAATTATACTTCGTCTTAGAAAATTCAAATTAGTCGACACACACGCGGTAGGAATAAACGACATTCTGTAGGAACACAAAGTATTTTGACTGAGCAATTTGCCAACATTAAAACCCAAAACGTTAATGGTAAACACTCTATAACGCAAACTACCGGGAAAAATGAAACCATCTTACAGTCTGTACAAATGGAAGTTTCAAATTATTTTAGCGACACTTTTATTTCCGTGATGTGATGTCCTCTGCAGGTTTATTGATAATCTCACCTATCATTCCGCATAGCTAATAGTCACCTAAAATACTCCTCAATATATGCACTAAAGACGTTCAATATACTTTTCATTGGCAATATTTCATGCCAGTCAATGAAATGACGAAGGGCAGTCCATCAAGAGTCTACTAGTTGGTGTCAACTTGTTCTACATAGAAATATTAGAACTACAACCAGTTAACCAAAAATAATACCGTATATACCAAATTTAAGTTAACAACATTTTCGTAATCACAAAAAAAGTTCTAGAAACAAATGGCATGCTTAAAGGTTTTTAAAACGTGGACCATCATAATCAGATTAATTGCGAGAGCAAAACCCTCAGTCAAAAGCATTTTGTCTCCTTGGTGTATTGTGAAGAAAGAAGATTTACTGAACAGAACACGCATTACAATGGCGCTGTCCGAATTTACCAAACGAGAAATTTGATATGCAACTTATGTTATAGAATAAAGAATTACTACCCTGAAGAATTTCTATTCCAAGAACTGGCAATTAATTGGCAAATGAATATATTGGAATTTTTGTTGAAAAAAACATAAAGAATACACAATGAAACACAACCAATTAAGCGGAATACAACCAAAAATACAATAGACATCGGTAAAAAGGACACAAAATCCAAAATAATTAATTTGATTATTAGAGAATCAGTGCTTTTCTGAATGCCTAAATCACAATTAATATCTATTTGTACAGAAAAACGCCTATGAACCAAAATGTAATGAATGAGTTCTCTGCAATTGAACGACCTAATATTGTTTATTTTTAAAACGCCATGGTTGTTTATTGCGCTATTTAGGCTGGACTGGCCGATAACTGAAGATGCAAATTTTAGAGCATTTTAGACTAAACACAGCTGCGATGTGAAGGACGTGTGCGCAATAGCTGAATACATTTGTATAATTATCACTATCCAAGTCAGGCGGACTTCAGCTCTATTTAGTGCAAAAAACGGATACACGCACAGCGGAATCTATGGTATGCAACATTCTTTATCTTTAACTAAATAAACAAAGGAATTTCGTAAAGGATTTCAATATTGACTAGTGAATTTTTTGTTGGTATGTGTGTGTGTGTGTGTGTGTGTGCGTGTGTGTGTGTGTGTGTGGATTAGCTTGTTGTTGTACAATTTATGTGCTTAATTCAAATAAATCACACTTGCTTTCCAAAAATGACAATATAAATTACCAGATTTTTAAGTTTAGTTGAGTTCTGGCAAAATCAAATATCCTTTATTAAACGGTGTTACATATACCTGCATTAAATTAAACTTAGGTTTTATTACATCAATACATTTTCAATTCGAATTAGAATTAAAATTAAACTTCGAATTATCACATTTACTTCCATATTGTCGTGAATTTATGTCTTCAGAAGCAGGGATGACTGTAATAAGGCACCTAAATTAAAGCTGAAATTAAGCTTCTATTACTGTCTGTATTTTGCTAAATAAGAAGCTGTTAATGGCCTAAAAAGTACCGGCGTTCACAGCATGTACATGAAATGAAAATGCTAATAATAAGGCAATGCAAGTTTATAGGTTGCGTTTATCAATGCATACTGAAACATTGCTAACGAACGATGACATTTATAGTGAAATCAAGTATGTAGGTTTTTGGGCAAGAAGTGCCATTCGTGAGAATTTTTTATAATGTGTTTAAGTGTTTATGGTGAAATTATCGAAGTATACATTAATTTTCTCTTAAATATGATGTAGTGTCGATGACTACCGAAGTCGCTACTCAAATCTTCGCATGAAATCTAGCAAATGAAAGCTCAAAAGTGTGCCATAGTGTCTGACTGCACGAAATTATCAAAAGGACAATTTTAATCAAGCAAAGAATTAGTCACTTGTTTTAATATATGTCTTCTCGACCGTTTCTTCAAAGTGGCATAATGCAAATTAATATTAAACCTAATCTGAACAATTATAAAATAATTGATTGCGCGGGTGGTGATAACAGTTCTTTAATTCAAGTTCGGGAGCTTGAAATAAACATCAAGCCAATCGAATTTAACCAGTCGTCAAACAACATAGCAAAACTACCGCTAGTCGCATGCACTGACGCGTTTCGATCTCCAATGATCATCATCAGAGTATGAAGGCAGCCGACATTTTCATTCAAGTACAATTTATGCAAGACTACTAGAGTTGAGAGATGCATATCTAATTTTGCTTTCCATACATATGAAATGCGGTTTGATCCACTCTGGTCAGTTTGCCGACTTACTCTGATGATGGTCATAAAAGGTCGAAACACGTCAGTGCGTGCGACCGGCGGTAGTTTTGCCATGGTGTTCGACGACTGGTTAAAAACATTGGGATTGATGTTTATTTCCAGCTCGCAAACATCATTTAAAGAATCTAAACAACTGTTTGCTTAAGGCAGTTGGTTATGCATGTGAAAAATTGAAACTATGGCTTATAAATCATGTAGAATTATATAGGTTTCGCATGCGATTGCCCTGACATGAAAGCGCGCTTAGCAGACTGTGATGAAAAGAAGTGCATACTATAAGATTAATTCTGAGCATATTTCAACATAAACTTCGCTTAGTTGCATGTTGAATAAAGTACCTATTTGGATTCAATAATTGTTTTTGAGATCGGTAACAAATCCTAAATGTTCTACTTAGTTACAATGAATCGATTAACTGAACGGCTTTTACCTAACAATTTTAACAGTAAAATGATAACGAAGAAATTTAGCTGGCAATTTAGAACCTGATGTGGATCACAGCGATTAGGTTGCAGCCGTTTTACAGCAGAGTCATTACAGTTTATCTTTTTCCTACAGATTTGGAGCAGCACATCGACTCAGAATAAATACGAATTGTCTTTATGCCCGCTTGGCTGATATATTATCAGAGACAACAAGAATGACAAACTTCATATTCTAGGTAAGTCTTTGAAGATTAAACACTCCGGCGAAATACGATGCCCTAAGAAAATGATTGCCGTTGCTACGACTTAAGTTACTTCGTAATCAATTTTGAGTTTAGTTTCTGCGTAGTTCCTGACTAGAAATCTTTATGTTGCAACTTTTGACGCATATATTGCTGTTGTCATACATAATTTTTAATAAACCAAACAAAATTAAAACCGAAGTTCATCATATTTTTTTCAGGAGCATCCAGGATGTTATTGCAAACTTGACTTGCATTACTTAAGTAAATCAAGGTTGCGATATTTATTTAAACACCAGACTAACTCTTGACATTTATTTTTCAGTAAAAACTAGTCAAATATTTTGTAACAACTACGCTGGTCCATTAATTTATTTACTAGGGAAACTATATATTCGTTTGATATTGATAAAGAATTAAGCTTATTATAATCATCTCAAGCTTTATGTGATACGTTGGCTTTGAAAATTATGTTCACTTAGAATGCTCAACTACTTGTCAGAGGTTTAATTAATCCAGAATTCTTTTAATTTCTCTTGAGTTTCGTTTATTTTTTCGTGAGTGACATCAGTCTCTTTCTGTGCGTAATTGGTCGATATGTCGCTTCTTTATGCTCGATAAAACAGCACGTACAATAATAAGACTAATTAGATTAGTCCTACAGTCACGATAATGTAACTCTAAGTGAGAAACTGATGCAGCAGGCTTGCAGAGAACCAGGGCTACATTACCTCCGGCCTAAACGTGAAACAGGTCACGCACTGATTATTAAGTGACATGAAAGCTTACTTTTCAAACCAAATGAATAAAATTTACATTAGCTTTGCTATGACTGGTACACAGTCGTTTCTAGTCCGTCCAAACATGATGGGTCAATTGAATTTATAACATTTTTTATTCGATACTCCTGGTAATCTATTGGTATTTATCTGCATAGGGTTATGTACCTTCCATATTTTGTGAAAACGCAAAAAACTCTGAGGATGGTTTTGCAAGCTCAAAGTCAAAACTTACGTCCAACGTATGAAAGCTTCCATATAATAACTCTCAAAACAACATCAAAGGGAGCTGCGCTGCAAAAAAACGCTCTGTCATTAAAAGCGAAATTAAAGTCAAAATGCAGAGATCAAATTGTCTTTATCTTTAACACATACAGTTGAAAGTGCATACAAATAATAAGGCCGCTTTCTCATAGATCTACTCAAAATTTGTTTTAAATGGTATTATATTAGAATATTTTAAAGTTTAGATGACTAATTATGTTAGATGGTGCTGGCATGGCATTTAAGCATAATGATAAATGACTTAAAAGTTTTGATAAGAGTTAAAATGAATTAATTAGAGAGATGACAAAATAAGGCAGCAGTTGCATTTCTAATTTGCAGATTAATGATTTTAATTTCAAAAAAGAGTCTGTTAATAAAGCCAGTTTTAAAAGCGTAAGTAAATTATATGCAGACATGAAAAGAAATTATAACACCGGGGAATTAGATTCCCGAAAGCTAGGGATATTGATATCTTTTCAAAAAATATTGGCAAATTTATCTTAAATACTTCTTGTTAGAGAACAGCTCAGGATAATTAATCGTGGTATAAATACTGCCGCTCCTATGAAACGCTTGTCTAAGAAGGAGATTATTACGACAGCTGTAGAAACTAATAATCCAATTCTAACAACTGAGAAAACAAAATTCTAATTGTAGTGGCCCTACTAAAGTATACTAAGTATAAACCCGATTACATTTTTTACGTCAGATAAATAATTGATAGCTAATGACAAAAGTCCACAAGCTGATGGAGGTGGAGCATCATTTTCAATGAACTGACCAATCTCTGATAAATATATATGAACACCTGAACATTAACGAAATTTATGAACTATTAATAAAGACCCTAAGGCAAAGTTAATTGGCCACATAAATAAAAGTATTGTGTCAGAAGATTTAGATAAAGCGAGTTGTGAATGATTTATACAAAGGAATAAACCTACACAAGACTTATAGCTTGGCAAATATGCACAAGGAAGGCGAACGAGTAAGGCTGAGTGTAAATGTTCAAAATACGCCTACTTACAAAATGTGTAAATTTCATCTTTACAGAATTAAGAAATACTCCTGTTTATAAACCATACATTAATGAACAATTACCAATTCATAAATATTGTCCAGAAATATGGGTTAATTGATAGTTACAGATTAGCTACCTTGAATTTTATATCTGTGTATACAATCATCGCTGGTTCAACAGCGTTGGTGTGCTTTAAACCGTTTCTAATCTAATACCAAGAAGATTTAGATGGAAGCTATATTACGTTAAGAATTTTGTTGCAAATGCTAAAAATAGTTGTCGTCTACATACATTACTTTCAGAAAGGAATATTATAGACAAGTTAAAGGCGGGCCAATAGAATGAACATAGTCTATACCGGTTATTAATATATATATATATATATATATATATATATCTATATACATTATATTAGGAAAACGCTTCAAGAATGAACATTTCTCAAGTCGAAATTTTGTGAGATTCCTTGATAAATGATTATCAACATGGTAATGATATGTTGATGAAATTCCGTAATTTGGCAAATGGTAAAGGTGACAAATAGTCAACGTTGGAAAGCGAAACGAAAGGTAATTAGCATTTCTCGATATGAAATTGACGCAGAGTTTGTGGATATGAGAAAAGAATGTCTATTGGATAAATATCTATCCGCGTATCATAATTCATTTTTACGCAAATCACTTATATGTTATAAAAAATACATTACTAAATCTATGAAATTGCGAAGTCTTATATTTTCTGATTCGAAATATATAAAGGAGAAATTGAGAAAACTTAAGAATATTTTCAAGGAAAATGGGTACTCATATGAATTAATAGATAAATAAATGATGGGAGTAACATGGTAATGCGATTCTGATTCGATACAATTATAGCAAGATAAATCTCACGAATACCATGGAACCTTTGTGATACCAGATTTGAAATTGATTGTAAAAATAAGAAATAAATATAATATTAGAAATGTTTCAAACCAAATATTCCTAAAAGTCAATAAACTACCAAACCAAAAATGAAGAAAAGAACCATTAGACAATTCAAGAGTTTATCAATAACTTGCAAAGACCTTATTCTGCGAAATATAGGGCAAACGACGCGCCAGCCGCAAGCACTGACGCGTATCGACCTTCCATGATCATCATCAGAGTACGACGGCAAACTGATTATTAAGGATCAAACCGAATTGAATATATATGGAAATCAAATTTAGATATGCGGCTCTCGCCTCTAGCAGTCTCCCATACATTGAACTTGACTGTAAATGTCGGCTGCAAAATTTCTATGCAGTCACCAACATTAACTAGTATGTATTAGGTTTTGCGAACCTAGTAACAAATTAGTTCAGTTGTGACCAGAAGGATAAACCAAAGGCAGCATGAACGGAAAGTATAATCTCATGCTGCCTTTGGTTTATCCTTCTGGTCACAACTGAACTAATTTGTTACTAGGTTCGCAAAACCTAATACATACTTGCATATATATTAGTTCTTCGCAACAAACAGTATTTAACCAACATTAACTGTTTGATTTCCATATATATTCAATGCGGTTGGATCCCTGATAGTCAGTTTGCCGCCGTACTCTGATGATGGTCATTGAATATCGAAACGCGTCAGTGCGTTGCGGCTGACGGTAGTTTTGTTATGTTGTTCGACGACTGTTTAAATACAATGGGATTAGTGTTTACTTCAAGTTTCGCAAACTTCATTTAAAGAATTGTTAGCACCACCTGCGCAATCAATTATTGTTTAATTGTATAACCTTTAAATATGATCACAACCAATGATCTGACCGAGCTAGGCACTCAAAGGTATCTGACCACCAGATGGATTTGAAAAGCTGTAAAATTATCTCAATTTTTAATCGCAGTGAATTGACCAGGCTAATAAGACAGTCTATCGAAATAAAATCTGGGAATAATATTATTAGTGTATCAGGAGTTGAATATTCATTGAGGCATGACACTTTAGCTGGAAAAGGCGATCGTATGAATACAAGAAATTAAATATTCAGGGTTTAAGATTAAAAGTGTGATATACCAGTGAATATATTCATCATTAATTTAGTTTCAATGTTGTGTATTTATTTAATTAATTTTCTTCGATTAATAAAGTTTCACTTTACCTCTATTTCATTTGGAGTAACGCCCATCAATACTCCTGAAATTAGATCTGAATTATCTATTTATGAATAAGACAATTTCGTGATAAATGTAATCAACTTCTCTCTCCATTGCATTTTTGATGCACTTTAATTTAAATTGCCTTCGCATCAGCCTCGGTATTAAAATTCCTCTCGTGGATAGCAAATTCAATTTACTCGTGCATTTTTTACCACTTGGAAAACAAGACCAACGACATTACTTATATAACAAGTCTGAATTAATTATCCTATAAATCAACATAGATGTAAATTAATATGAATTTAGATATGCGATATAAAAGCGCACAAACTGGGAAAGAGACAACTATTTAATGAAACTTATGATGCATGCATAGGATCTGTTAATGCTGGATATATACAATCTTAGAAAATGATATGTAAGTCCGGCAGGGAGCTTCGATATATATATATATATATATATATATATATATGCTAGTGGTAAATAAATCTGACCTGCTTTTTACTTCCTGTTTCTTGTTTCAATGGTTGGTAGTATAGGATGTGCAAACACGCACACACATTGAAACACACAAACGCATACACACTTACCAACCAGCCAAAACAAGAAACAAGTAAAAGCGAGTCAGATTTGTTACTACTCAGCATAATAATGAACCCAAAAAAAAATATATATATATATATATATATATATTATGCTCATTGCCTCAACATTACATATATCTCAAATAAAAAGGAAAACCCAATAATAAAATAGAATAATGGCCATGTATTTCGAGACTAATAAAATTCACATTTAATTTTTTCATTTATAAACATCCTGGGTTTTTATTTGATTATGTGGTTGGCAACATATCTGACTTGGTTTTACTTAAATTTCTTGTTTGGGCTGATTAGTAAGTGTGGATGCTTATGTGA
Organism: Eudiplozoon nipponicum; assembly: GCA_029291075.1. Classification (NCBI taxonomy): domain Eukaryota; kingdom Metazoa; phylum Platyhelminthes; class Monogenea; order Mazocraeidea; family Diplozoidae; genus Eudiplozoon; species Eudiplozoon nipponicum. Next base: position 30,819 of record JAQBSW010004328.1, read on the forward strand.
TCGAATGTTTGCTGAGTCCCGTCAAGAAGGTGTTCGGTCTTGCCTGGATGCTTGTAAAATATTGTTGGATTTTGTTATTCGTGGCCAATTCTCTCCAAATTATGCATAGTCTACAAATTCTAATGTATTTGCGATAGCACATGTATTGGACGCACGAAGGAGCAATTGATAAACATAATACAGCAACATTTACAGTAGAAATTGATTTAAAAAGGCTTGGCATCATCAGTAAAATCAGCTATTTACGATCATATACTGGAAAAGGGGCACCCATACAATTTGACCAATATCTCAATTCTACATAAAGTAAAATCAGAAAAATTATTATATATATTTATGAAACCCTTTATATAAAACAACAAAAACATGGATTAAATATTCAAAGGTTTCATCAACATGACATTCTAATCGACCGTTCACGAATCACAGTATCGAACAACAATCTACTAGCATCGAGGCAAGACCAAACACTCCCTCGACCAGTCCCAACAAACATTCGATCAGATTGGCACCAAACTGAAGGGGAAGAAACGGCTGCACATTCGGAGACAAAAATTTTAAACTATATGAGTATTCAACATTGCAATCCGCATCTGCACTGTTACGAAGAGGAGAAAACAAAGTTGGGCAACAAGAGGAAACGAAAGACTACACTCGGGAAAATAACATTCGTACACGTAACAGCCAACAATGCGAAAAGTTCGTTAACTCTCAAGTCATCAATACAAGAATGACCAGATTTCAGACATCACTTTGCATTACGGCGAGAAAGAATTTTACATGAAAACAGGCATGTTGGGTCAATTGACTTTATTAAATGTTTTAATCGATACTCATGGCAAATTAGTGTACTTTCGAGACACATGGATCAAAATGAACAAAGATATAATAATATATATCTGCCAAGAGTTATGTAGATCTATAAGTGTATGTGCGTGCTTTATAAAAGAATAAAGAATTTCTTCATAGTAATTTGAATTAATTTTTATAAAATTACGATGTGTCGAGGATTTGGGTTACATGTGCACATTCATTGTGCCTTCTGTTTTTACATCTGTATGACAATGGAAAACGTTCTGTGATTGCTTCGCAAAATCTAAATCGAATAGTAAGCCCAGTGTTATATAACTTCAAGAAACAATCTCGATAGAATTATTGTAAATATCTAGCTGCCACCAACATATAAAATTTCTAAATGTCTTTGTCATAGAATAAGAAAATTATTATTTCTTAGGTCATAAAGTGTTGAATTATTTTTGTCAGGTAAAATTATTGGCAAATGTATACTTTATGAAAGTCATATATATTGACACGCTTATATTTAGCATCTCCTTAAGAAAATAAACCTGTATCTTAAGCCCGAAATTATTTTCCATGTTTCCTATCTGATCGTTTGATCATGATAGGAGGAAGTAAAATGGCCATTTTACACATCATAGGCATGATAAGTAAAGTTACGCCCGAGAGTAATTTTGATATTGAGGAAATAGATGAGCACGCAGTTTAGCTAGATCTCTATGTGACAATGATCTTTAATATATGACACCACTGAAACCCAATTTACATCAACGTTTCTTGGACGAAATTTAAACAGTCTGGAAACACAGTGATGATGAAATTTCGGCTCATTGTTTATCTTGCCAATCAAAAGATCATTGACCCCTCCACCGGACTTGAGCAAAGTTTTTGGACACTTGCCTCCAAGCGTTTAGAGTTACAGGTCATTCAGCCAACCCCAGTGCATCATTCAGCAGAGATATCAGCAGCTCTTCGAGAACACAAGTAGCTTTTCGTTCTTAACAAGTCAGAGCTACGAGTCTCCAACACGATGCACCATATCGTCACAGATGGACAACCTATTGCACTCAAGAAGCGACCACTGGCTCCTGCTAACCTGAAAGCTGCCTAAGAGGAATTCTCAAGGCTATTGGAAGAAGGAATCATCAGACCATCGAAAAGTTCATTGGCATCACCACTGCACTTAGTCTTCAAGTGAAACGGATCGTACAGAGCCTGCGGAGATTAACGTAAGCGTAATTCAGTGACAAAATCTGATGCATATCCGATTCCAAATATTAACACCTTACTTGAAAAACTCAACGGCAGCAATTTCTTCTCAGTGATTGACCTCAAATAAGCTTACCATCACATGCCTGTAGCACCAGAGTATATTGAAGAGACTGCAGTCATCACTCCATTTGGCCTTTTCGAATATCTTTACATGTCTTTTGGACTTAAGTGTGCTACACAGACTTTTCTTTGATTCACGGACAACATACTTCTGGACGACGTCGTTTATTGTATGTCATATCTCGATGAAATAATAGTATTCAGTCCAGACTTAGAATATCATGCCAAGCATCTTCGAAATGTCCTCTCACGCTTATCCAACCACGAACTCAGGATCAACTGTGACAAGACGCAGATTGCAACTGCATCCGTGGACATCTTAGGGCATCGTATCACGCCACAAGGTATTCAACCTTTGCCGTTAAAGGCGAATTCAATCAGGAATATCAAGTCACCGAAGACTGTTAACGAGTTGCAGAAAATTCTAGGAGTACTAAACTACTATCGCAAGTTCTTTCCGGGCCTTTCAAGACAACTTTATTCTTTGTGCAGGCACCTGCGGAATCGAAAAGGACAGCAAGAATTCCATCATTACTTGGTCATCCGAAGACGAGGAATTACTTCGACTCGCCATCAACTCGTTAGCAAATGCCACAATGCTAACGCATCCAGATTTTCAACGACCATTTCCATTCAAGAGAGATGCTTCAGAATTCGTTATTGGAGCCACTTTGGAACAAGAGATCGACGGAGTTCGGAAGCCGATCAGTTTCTATTTGCGTACTCTCCAACCAGTAGAAACGAGATACGACACTTTCGATCGAGAACTCCTCACCATCCACAACGCAGTGCTTCATTTTATCAGCATCATTGGCAGTAGCAGATTTGTTGTTTTTACAGATCATGCACCATGAGTTAGCGCACATCACAACGCAACTTCAACTATCGCCAAGTACCCTGCCAGAGTGGAAAGACAGCTTTCACGTCTAAGCGAATAGCAATTTGACATCTTTCACGTCAAGGGCAAACAGAACTTCATTGCAGATGCACTTTCTAGGCCAGACGTCTCGCCACAACCACCTTAGCCGTCGTCATTCACTTTCAATTCCGTGACATTCAGTGAACCTGCACTAACGCCAGCTCTCCTGCGAACAGAACAGCGCGGTGACATTCACATTTAAAGATCAATAGCCCGTCATCCAACCAAGTTCAAATGCAGTCTCTGGGAAGGCTTACCAATTGTTTACTTCACGGGTACGCAGCCCAAAAAGCCAGTTCTGCCGACCAGCCTTCAGAGAAACGTTTTCAACTCAATTCACTCAATTTCTCACCCAGGAAGCCAAGCGACTGTCTGACTTCTCACAGATCGTTTCTGGGGTCACAGACTTAGGCAAAACGCTAAACGATGAGTCTCCGAATGTGCCATTTGCCAGAAAAACAAGATCACACGACACACTCGTTCTAAGTTACAATATTTCCGAACTATTTCTCGCCTAGCCATCCTCCACATCGACATAGTTCATCTGACAAAGGTTCAAGGTTTCAGCTAACCTCTAACTATAATTGATAGATTTACACGGTGGGCTGCGGCATTACCTCTTGGCACCATTTCTGCAGACAAAGTAACTAACGGTTTTATCTCTGCATTGATATCCAATTATGGTGTTCCTATTGAGGTCATCACTGACAGAGGCACTTGCTTCTCATCGAATTGTGTCAAAACCACCTTGCAGTACATGGGATGCACCTTACGCCAGACGACTGCCTACCATCCCCAAGCTAACGGTATGGTAGTGAGAATGCATAGGGAACTCAAAGCTGCTTTAGCATCCTCGTCCATTAAGGGCAACTGGGTCGATGCACTACCTTTAGTTCTGCTTGCCATGCGTTCCCGTACTCGTGAATCCATTAAAACGTCTGCGTCACAACTCTTGTATGGCATGGATCTACGCCTGCCTAGTCAGCTCCCACGTCTACTACCGGCACAAGATGACCCACAAGACGAAGCTACCTGCCTTCGACTTCATTTCGGTAACATGTCTGAACAGCAGCCGAGACACACGCCTCGTCCAGTCTTCGTTCACCCACAGCTCCAAAGCTGCAAGAGAGTACTCGTTCGCAACAATAATGCTGTTGCACCACTACAACCAAAGTATCGCGGTCCTTACCCGATTTTGCTCAGACAACCCAAATACTTCATTATTATGCAAGGCGCGACACCAACATCAGTAAGTATAGACAGGTTGAAACCGTTTATCGAACCGCCTGATTCTGAGAGCAGTCAACCTTCTACAGCACGTCTCGGGCTCAATCTGCCCACAATCTCAATAGCCTGCTTTGCATAACGCGTAATTGATATTTTGAACATTAACTTTTCGTTATTCTGTAGGGGTACTTTTCGCTGTTGCTATCTCGTTCCTGATTTTGTACCCCTACTACATATCAATGGTGGCTCTTATTACTACCCGTGCGCCTAATCAGTCTCTGATCTTTTCCGGATGGTTGATGCGAGAAGGCAAAAACATCTGGTCATACATATATTCTACACAATATTGCAATTAGAAATATAATTCACAGATAGTCCAATTTGACCATGTGTTGGTCGGCAATAAAAAAACAGATTTTAACATAAAATTATATCCTAAACACCATTCACAATTAAACTAGATTGTCCGTCTTCTAGACGGCAAAAATAAAAGTGATTTATGTCTATAAAGTGAAATGTTTAGAACAAATGTCTGGATCGGAATGAATATAGTCAAAAGATTGAAAATATATGACAATATGAACATAGTAAAATGATTTATGTTTATAAAGAGAATGTTTTACATACAATTGGTTATTCTTACACAAATGTCTGGATTGTAATGAGTAGTCAAACGATTAAAGATACATGATAATATGAGCCTAGTAAAATTATTTATGTTCATAAAGTAAAATGTTTTGTGTAAACCGTTTAAAGATTTAAATGACAAACAACTCACAAATGTTTTTTATAGTAAACAATCAATCATTTTCATAGTAACGAATAATCCGATAAATTCACTGACACAATAGTCCACCGCGTGATCCTCTCGGATCGCGCGCGGTTCTGTCTATTTTATAAAAACACTATTAATTACAAATAAAATTGCAGTTCAAGAAATATCGATTAAAACTGCTTGAGACTAAAAGAGTTAGAATATTTGACCTTAAAGAGCACAGCGTTTGTAAAAATTGACCTTCGTTGGGTTGTAACACGGAGCCGCGTGTTACATACGCCCCCCGACAGTGAAAATTAGTACACAATGAAGGGGGCTAACCTTACAGGAAATGTTATTGCTCTTTCATGCCGTATAACGACTGATTTTGGTTCTGTCAACACTGATACTGGCTCCTCTATTTCTCGCGTTCTTGGACGGATGGTTAGGTCGAAGTGTTCGAGAAAGTCACGTCCAATGATGTTTCATGTCGTGTTGTCGATGATGAACGGATATTTGAAACATCATTTTGAGTTGGAGAACGAGATTGTGTGTACTCGTACCCCAAACGTCGCTATGTTGGAGCCATTCGCGCAGGTCAGACTGTTGGTGTCGACTGGGTGGGTTGGTTCGAGATAATTGTGGCGTAGTGAGCTTACATCTGATCCAGTGTCTATGACAATTCATTCGCCAGAGATTGCGTCACGGATGAGAAAGTATGTTGATAGTGGCAACCGGCGATGAGATTGATTGCTGGCATTTGGGCGTTTGAAGCATGACTTAATTGGAGCCGTCGCTGTAAAGACAATAGTTTGATTGCGCTCTACCGCGAAGGCAACGTGCTTCGAGCCATCAGACGTGGAGCGGCCAACAATCTGGGGCGCTCAGCCTCGCTGCCGCCGAGGAGGCTGACCCCACCCGTCTTCCGAACCTTCCATGGGCGGATCCTCCTGAGTTGTTGAGGGTGACCGCGCCCATTTGAACGTCGCGTCTGTGTGCGGGTATGTGCAGACGTTTCCGAGGCAATAACGTGTGTAGTGGCCTTCATTGAAAGTGCTTGAATTTCTCAAAATCTAGCTGTTTATTAATTCCTTACTGGCTGTGAGTTCGACGAACCGGGGCACCATAATGTAGGGGTACTTTTCGCTGTTGCTTTCTCGTTCCTGATTTTGTACCCCTACTACATATCAATGGTGGCTCTTATTACTACCCGTGCGCCTAATCAGTCTCTGATCTTTTCCGGATGGTTGATGCGAGAAGGCAAAAACATCTGGTCATACATATATTCTACACAATATTGCAATTAGAAATATAATTCACAGATAGTCCAATTTGACCATGTGTTGGTCGGCAATAAAAAAACAGATTTTAACATAAAATTATATCCTAAACACCATTCACAATTAAACTAGATTGTCCGTCTTCTAGACGGCAAAAATAAAAGTGATTTATGTCTATAAAGTGAAATGTTTATAACAAATGTCTGGATCGGAATGAATATAGTCAAAAGATTGAAAATATATGACAATATGAACATAGTAAAATGATTTATGTTTATAAAGAGAATGTTTTACATACAATTGGTTATTCTTACACAAATGTCTGGATTGTAATGAGTAGTCAAACGATTAAAGATACATGATAATATGAGCCTAGTAAAATTATTTATGTTCATAAAGTAAAATGTTTGTGTAAACCGTTTAAAGATTTAAATGACAAACAACTCACAAATGTTTTTTATAGTAAACTATCAATCATTTTCATAGTAACGAATAATCCGATAAATTCACTGACACAATAGTCCACCGCGTGATCCTCTCGGATCGCGCGCGGTTCTGTCTATTTTATAAAAACACTATTAATTACAAATAAAATTGCAGTTCAAGAAATATCGATTAAAACTGCTTGAGACTAAAAGAGATTGTTCCTAAAATCACAGCTAAGAGAAATATTGTTTAAGGACAGAGTTAGAATATTTGACCTTAAAGAGCACAGCGTTTGTAAAAATTGACCTTCGTTGGGTTGTAACACGGAGCCGCGTGTTACATACACCCCCCCGACAGTGAAAATTAGTACACAATGAAGGGGGCTAACCTTACAGTAAATGTTATTGCTCTTTCATGCCGTATAACGACTGATTTTGGTTCTGTCAACACTGATACTGGCTCCTCTATTTCTCGCGTTCTTGGACGGATGGTTAGGTCGAAGTGTTCGAGAAAGTCACGTCCAATGATGTTCCGTGTCGTGTTGTCGATGATGAACGGATATTTGAAACATCATTTTGAGTTGGAGAACGAGATTGTGTGTACTCGTACCCCAAACGTCGCTATGTTGGAGCCATTCGCGCAGGTCAGACTGTTGGTGTCGACTGGGTGGGTTGGTTCGAGATAATTGTGGCGTAGTGAGCTTACATCTGATCCAGTGTCTATGACAATTCATTCGCCAGAGATTGCGTCACGGATGAGAAAGTATGTTGATAGTGGCAACCGGCGATGAGATTGATTGCTGGCATTTGGGCGTTTGAAGCATGACTTAATTGGAGCCGTCGCTGTAAAGACAATAGTTTGATTGCGCTCTACCGCGAAGGCAACGTGCTTCGAGCCATCAGACGTGGAGCGGCCAACAATTTGGGGTGCTCAGCCTCTGCTGCCGCCGAGGAGGCTGACCCCACCCGTCTTCCGAACCTTCCATGGGCGGATCCTCCTGAGTTGTTGAGGGTGACCGCGCCCATTTGAACGTCGCGTCTGTGTGCGGGTATGTGCAGACGTTTCCGAGGCAATAACGTGTGTAGTGGCCTTCATTGAAAGTGCTTGAATTTCTCAAAATCTAGCTGTTTATTAATTCCTTACTGGCTGTGAGTTCGACGAACCGGGGCACCATAATGTAGGGGTACTTTTCGCTGTTGCTATCTCGTTCCTGATTTTGTACCCCTACTACATATCAATGGTGGCTCTTATTACTACCCGTGCGCCTAATCAGTCTCTGATCTTTTCGGATGGTTGATGCGAGAAGGCAAAAACATCTGGTCATACATATATTCTACACAATATTGCAATTAGAAATATAATTCACAGATAGTCCAATTTGACCATGTGTTGGTCGGCAATAAAAAAACAGATTTTAACATAAAATTATATCCTAAACACCATTCACAATTAAACTAGATTGTCCGTCTTCTAGACGGCAAAAATAAAAGTGATTTATGTCTATAAAGTGAAATGTTTAGAACAAATGTCTGGATCGGAATGAATATAGTCAAAAGATTGAAAATATATGACAATATGAACATAGTAAAATGATTTATGTTTATAAAGAAAATGTTTTACATACAATTGGTTATTCTTACACAAATGTCTGGATTGTAATGAGTAGTCAAACGATTAAAGATACATGATAATATGAGCCTAGTAAAATTATTTATGTTCATAAAGTAAAATGTTTTGTGTAAACCGTTTAAAGATTTAAATGACAAACAACTCACAAATGTTTTTTATAGTAAACAATCAATCATTTTCATAGTAACGAATAATCCGATAAATTCACTGACACAATAGTCCACCGCGTGATCCTCTCGGATCGCGCGCGGTTCTGTCTATTTTATAAAAACACTATTAATTACAAATAAAATTGCAGTTCAAGAAATATCGATTAAAACTGCTTGAGACTAAAAGAGATTGTTCCTAAAATCACAGCTAAGAGAAATATTGTTTAAGGACAGAGTTAGAATATTTGACCTTAAAGAGCACAGCGTTTGTAAAAATTGACCTTCGTTGGGTTGTAACACGGAGCCGCGTGTTACATACACCCCCCCGACAGTGAAAATTAGTACACAATGAAGGGGGCTAACCTTACAGGAAATGTTATTGCTCTTTCATGCCGTATAACGACTGATTTTGGTTCTGTCAACACTGATACTGGCTCCTCTATTTCTCGCGTTCTTGGACGGATGGTTAGGTCGAAGTGTTCGAGAAAGTCACGTCCAATGATGTTTCATGTCGTGTTGTCGATGATGAACGGATATTTGAAACATCATTTTGAGTTGGAGAACGAGATTGTGTGTACTCGTACCCCAAACGTCGCTATGTTGGAGCCATTCGCGCAGGTCAGACTGTTGGTGTCGACTGGGTGGGTTGGTTCGAGATAATTGTGGCGTAGTGAGCTTACATCTGATCCAGTGTCTATGACAATTCATTCGCCAGAGATTGCGTCACGGATGAGAAAGTATGTTGATAGTGGCAACCGGCGATGAGATTGATTGCTGGCATTTGGGCGTTTGAAGCATGACTTAATTGGAGCCGTCGCTGTAAAGACAATAGTTTGATTGCGCTCTACCGCGAAGGCAACGTGCTTCGAGCCATCAGACGTGGAGCGGCCAACAATCTTGGGGTGCTCAGCCTCTGCTGCCGCCGAGGAGGCTGACCCCACCCGTCTTCCGAACCTTCCATGGGCGGATCCTCCTGAGTTGTTGAGGGTGACCGCGCCCATTTGAACGTCGCGTCTGTGCGCGGGTATGTGCAGACGTTTCCGAGGCAATAACGTGTGTAGTGGCCTTCATTGAAAGTGCTTGAATTTCTCAAAATCTAGCTGTTTATTAATTCCTTACTGGCTGTGAGTTCGACGAACCGGGGCACCATAATGTAGGGGTACTTTTCGCTGTTGCTATCTCGTTCCTGATTTTGTACCCCTACTACATATCAATGGTGGCTCTTATTACTACCCGTGCGCCTAATCAGTCTCTGATCTTTTCGGATGGTTGATGTGAGAAGGCAAAAACATCTGGTCATACATATATTCTACACAATATTGCAATTAGAAATATAATTCACAGATAGTCCAATTTGACCATGTGTTGGTCGGCAATAAAAAACAGATTTTAACATAAAATTATATCCTAAACACCATTCACAATTAAACTAGATTGTCCGTCTTCTAGACGGCAAAAATAAAAGTGATTTATGTCTATAAAGTGAAATGTTTAGAACAAATGTCTGGATCGGAATGAATATAGTCAAAAGATTGAAAATATATGACAATATGAACATAGTAAAATGATTTATGTTTATAAAGAAAATGTTTTACATACAATTGGTTATTCTTACACAAATGTCTGGATTGTAATGAGTAGTCAAACGATTAAAGATACATGATAATATGAGCCTAGTAAAATTATTTATGTTCATAAAGTAAAATGTTTTGTGTAAACCGTTTAAAGATTTAAATGACAAACAACTCACAAATGTTTTTTATAGTAAACAATCAATCATTTTCATAGTAACGAATAATCCGATAAATTCACTGACACAATAGTCCACCGCGTGATCCTCTCGGATCGCGCGCGGTTCTGTCTATTTTATAAAAACACTATTAATTACAAATAAAATTGCAGTTCAAGAAATATCGATTAAAACTGCTTGAGACTAAAAGAGATTGTTTAAGGACAGAGTTAGAATATTTGACCTTAAAGAGCACAGCGTTTGTAAAAATTGACCTTCGTTGGGTTGTAACACGGAGCCGCGTGTTACATACACCCCCCCGACAGTGAAAATTAGTACACAATGAAGGGGGCTAACCTTACAGGAAATGTTATTGCTCTTTCATGCCGTATAACGACTGATTTTGGTTCTGTCAACACTGATACTGGCTCCTCTATTTCTCGCGTTCTTGGACGGATGGTTAGGTCGAAGTGTTCGAGAAAGTCACGTCCAATGATGTTCCGTGTCGTGTTGTCGATGATGAACGGATATTTGAAACATCATTTTGAGTTGGAGAACGAGATTGTGTGTACTCGTACCCCAAACGTCGCTATGTTGGAGCCATTCGCGCAGGTCAGACTGTTGGTGTCGACTGGGTGGGTTGGTTCGAGATAATTGTGGCGTAGTGAGCTTACATCTGATCCAGTGTCTATGACAATTCATTCGCCAGAGATTGCGTCACGGATGAGAAAGTATGTTGATAGTGGCAACCGGCGATGAGATTGATTGCTGGCATTTGGGCGTTTGAAGCATGACTTAATTGGAGCCGTCGCTGTAAAGACAATAGTTTGATTGCGCTCTACCGCGAAGGCAACGTGCTTCGAGCCATCAGACGTGGAGCGGCCAACAATTTGGGGTGCTCAGCCTCTGCTGCCGCCGAGGAGGCTGACCCCACCCGTCTTCCGAACCTTCCATGGGCGGATCCTCCTGAGTTGTTGAGGGTGACCGCGCCCATTTGAACGTCGCGTCTGTGCGCGGGTATGTGCAGACGTTTCCGAGGCAATAACGTGTGTAGTGGCCTTCATTGAAAGTGCTTGAATTTCTCAAAATCTAGCTGTTTATTAATTCCTTACTGGCTGTGAGTTCGACGAACCGGGGCACCATAATGTAGGGGTACTTTTCGCTGTTGCTATCTCGTTCCTGATTTTGTACCCCTACTACATATCAATGGTGGCTCTTATTACTACCCGTGCGCCTAATCAGTCTCTGATCATTTTCGGATGGTTGATGCGAGAAGGCAAAAACATCTGGTCATACATATATTCTACACAATATTGCAATTAGAAATATAATTCACAGATAGTCCAATTTGACCATGTGTTGGTCGGCAATAAAAAAACAGATTTTAACATAAAATTATATCCTAAACACCATTCACAATTAAACTAGATTGTCCGTCTTCTAGACGGCAAAAATAAAAGTGATTTATGTCTATAAAGTGAAATGTTTAGAACAAATGTCTGGATCGGAATGAATATAGTCAAAAGATTGAAAATATATGACAATATGAACATAGTAAAATGATTTATGTTTATAAAGAGAATGTTTTACATACAATTGGTTATTCTTACACAAATGTCTGGATTGTAATGAGTAGTCAAACGATTAAAGATACATGATAATATGAGCCTAGTAAAATTATTTATGTTCATAAAGTAAAATGTTTTGTGTAAACCGTTTAAAGATTTAAATGACAAACAACTCACAAATGTTTTTTATAGTAAACAATCAATCATTTTCATAGTAACGAATAATCCGATAAATTCACTGACACAATAGTCCACCGCGTGATCCTCTCGGATCGCGCGCGGTTCTGTCTATTTTATAAAAACACTATTAATTACAAATAAAATTGCAGTTCAAGAAATATCGATTAAAACTGCTTGAGACTCAAGAGATTGTTTAAGGACAGAGTTAGAATATTTGACCTTAAAGAGCACAGCGTTTGTAAAAATTGACCTTCGTTGGGTTGTAACACGGAGCCACGTGTTACAATTCTACGTATCAAAATTTTAACTTTATGTTATTTTTCGCATTTACCTCACGTGGCATAACCAGCTGTTCTTAGCTAACAATTGTGTAGCATCTTTGAACAGTTCTTTGGTATTATGCCCTCTCTGAGGCAATTTTCAAGTACATTTTTTACGGAGTTATCTTTGCTTTTTATGTATATATTTTTGAATTATAATGTATGTCTCACACCTGACATCACACTGCCTATTTTTGTATGACCAGCTACTTGGAGCCAACGCTTTCGTGTAGCAACACTAAGTAGTTATCAGCTTCATATCATAGTAGAAGCCATTTTCAATGCATATCTGAACTTCATCAGTTGCACAGAGACTACTCTACAAATATCATGACCACAACGTCAAGCACACTCTCTAGCTCATTTGGTCGTATACAAACACATTTACGACGATCCAGCCTGCCAAAGTTTTAACTTAAACCTGGCAACTTTAGTGGCGATTTACCTCAAAATCCTCACGCTGCGGCTCCCAAATCTTACATTGCTCTATTTTGCCTCACGCATTATGACCGGCTACTAGATCTAACAATTTGTGTAGCAATTCCTAGTGGTTACTTTGCATCATATCATTGTTGAAGCAACCAACAAGCATAATTAAGCCCAGCACTTATGGTACATTTTTTTTGCTTAACTTGGTTCAAACTCTGTCATGCATTTCTTATCTAGCCTCGCCGAGAGGAATATTTTTTCCTTTTTTTCAGGCAGTAAAGTGATGTAACAACACAAGGAATTGCCGACATATTGCAGAAATTAAATTCAATTCGATGAGAAAAAGCGAAACTTGCCGTTAACCAATAATGGGCAAGTAGCCATATATGGTTATTACATGGTCATTTAAGCACGGTGAACTTACCATGCAGTTCAGTTGTCGCTTTTTCCTTCTGATGTGCGTGTCTCCGACGTGCTGTCTCCCACCTTTCACATACGCTGATTTTTGGCCTTGCTTTACCAACATTAGGAACATCAGTAACGCCAATCTTGTTGTTGTACAATTAGAGAGACGAGCCAATTACTGCAGAGCTTCAACGGAGTTATTTAGCGAGATTCCAACGCCACAACAGAAGGAACTACAACCCAAGTCAACGCTAGCTGGTCACAAGAGTCTATGAGTACTTCTGGACGACATCACACTTACGGATCTTCTCGGCATTTGCCATAGAACGCAGGACCGGCCCTGTTATGGCCCCCAGCAGTACTAACTCTTTATTTTATGGCACTCTAACCGAGTTTGTAACGTCGTACGGCATTTACAAATCGTTAGGTAATTTACTTTCTTTTTATAACCTTTGTAACGACACAAATCAATCGCCGACATATTGCGTAAATTAAATTCAAATTTATTTACGATTGCACCAATGAGAAAAAAGCAAAATTGCCGTTTAACCACGTTTAACCACGTTTAACCAATAGTGTGCAAGTACACATATTGCATGCTATTTAAGCACGGTAATTTACTATGCAAGTCAGTTGTGGCATTTGCATTATACCTGCTTCACGCGTGTGCGTTCTGTCGGCTGTCAATACCCACGCTGGTGATTTGATAGTTTCACCAACAACTAACTACATCCGTGACTCGTCTTGTTGCGGGATACCGGAGAGACGAGCCAATTGAATGCAGGACCTGCAGGACACCATCGACAACGCGATCACAGCTCAACCACGGGAGCGACAACTCAACCAGAGTCCACCCAAGGCTCTAGGACATCTTCACACTCTGAATAATTCAGGAGAACGCACGACCAGGCCCTCTTAAGGGCCCCCCTTTCAGTAACAAATCTCTATTCAGAGCACCTTAACCGAGTTTGTAACGTCGTACGGCATTTACTTGAAGCCTGGGGCGTTTACAAAATTGGCGACCGCGCCAGGATATTGATTATTGTTCTGATTTTTTTGGTATAAATAAAATTGACTTCCTTTTTCATCTATTTGGGATAAATAGATTGACATTTGTGTTTTCTTTACCCTGATCGTGGTTTTCTGGGAAATCTGTTGGGTATATATTCGTGGATTTGTGGGGATAATTATAATACATTGTCATCAAAGGCCAACGGGGCCTCTATTTAACTTTCCTACGTACGAAACGGCACCGTACGTACTCGTCAATCTCAACTTCGGATTTTTGGAAGCAGTGACTTTTTGGTTCTGCACTTATTCAACTGTGGAAGCTGTTTGTGGGTAAGCGTTTCGTATAAGTATATTTATATAGTTTCATATTGCTTATAAATTTATGCTTTTAAGATCCCGTAAGATTGTTAAAATGTCAGGTCCAATTTTAGATATTGATGTTTCTGTTTGGGATGGAGATAGTGAGTTATTTTTTATGCGCGTAGACTCCGCTTTCTCCCTGTTTCCTGATTATGACAGTCATCAAAAACTGTCAAAGGATTTTGCTAAACTACCTTCTGAATTGCAGTGACGGATTTATCCTAAGCTTGAGGCCATTAGGAAGCTACCTAATCCCATTTTGGGCCTACAAAACGAGGTAGAATCCTTGCTTTGACCCACGGAAACTGAGCAGATAATAAACAAATATGCGCAGTTAGATATGCCAAATCTTGGCCCCATCGAAATACTGAGGGAATTATGGAAACGTTGGTATAAAACCAACATTTCTGACCATGAGGCTAAGGTTGTTTTATTAACAATCTTCCCCAAACATTAAAACTCTTTGCCAGACAGCTCCCCAACACTCTCTCTATCTGAGAGATGTGAGTTAGAATATAGGGTTTTGGAACCCAAAGTGAATCCATCATCCTTTTCTTCACCCCCGCAAGATGATAGAATCTCCTCCTTAGAGAGAATAGTGGCGAACATGGCCAAAGTTCTAGAAGGATTGGCCATTACCAAATCGGAGATAAATCATGTGAATGCTCGACCAAAATTCGTTTCCAAGTCAAATTATAATGGTAGGCGGCGATCGAGATCTCCGCAATCCTTTAATAAATATGCTCCAAAGAACTGGTGTTATAACCACCAGAAGTTTTTTATGCTTGCCAAGTTTGTCTTTGTCGTTCCGAAGAATTTCCGAATGCGTGTCAATTTCCACAGCTGACGGAGAGGACAACAGACCGCAGGCACAAGGGTGCATCAGCATCGGGAAACGTCTGGCGCTGGAAGTAGAAGACCGTACTTTCTGCACATCAACGGCATCAACGGCGCTACAGGGAAGAAGCCAACTACAATCCAACATCCCTGTCGACTCTTTTCGTCCACGCCGAATTTTTCACATAGAGAACCAAACAGACGATGCCGGTCGCAATCACCAGCCTACTTGTTTGCATGACCCGGCCAAACAGCCCAACGAACTTCTGCACCTTCTTGATTTCAAAACTGGCGAAGAGTTCATCGTAGACACAGGTGCGGCTGTCTCAGTTCTCAAAGGTGATTCAATGGCCGAGATGTCGCTAGGCGTTCTTTTCGCAACAGCTACAGGCGAGCCCATACCAATTGTGACAAGACGCAGATTGCAACTTCATCCGTCGACTTCTTAGGGCATCGTATCACGGCCCAAGGTATTCAACCGATGCCGTCAAAGACGAATTCAATCAAGAATATCAAGTCACCAAGGACTTTGAGCGATTTGCAGAAAATCCGAGGAGTACTAAACTATTATCGCAAGTTCCTTCCAGGCCTTTCAAAACAACTTTATCCTTTGTGCAGGCACCTGCGGAACTGAAAAGGACTTAGCAAGAATTCCATCATTGCTTGGTCATCCGAAGACGAGGAATTACTTCGACTTGCCATCAACTCTTTAGCAAATGCCACAATGCTAACGCATCCAGATTTCGAAAAGCCATTTCTACTCACGACAGATGCTTCTGAATTCGCTATTGGAGCCACGTTGGAACAAGAGATCGATTGAGTTCGGAAGCCTATCAGTTTCTACTCGCGTACTCTCCAACCAGTAGAAACGAGGTACGACACTTTCGGCCGAGAACTTCTCGCCATCCACGACGTAGTGCGCCATTTTATCAGCATCATTGGCAGTAGCAGATTTGTTGTTTTCACAGATCATGCACCACTAGTAAGTGCACTTCGAAACACAACTTCATCTCTCGCCAAGTACCCTGCCAGAGTGGAAAGACAGCTTTCTCGTCTAAGCGAATGGCAATTTGACGTCTTTCACGTCAAAGGCAAACAGAACTTCATTGCAGATGCCCTGTCCAGGCCAGACGTCTCTCTACAACCACCTTCGCCGTCACCATTCACTGTCAACTCCGTGGCACTCAGTGAACCTGCACTAACACCAACTCTCCTGCGAACTGAACAACGCGGTGACATTCACATTCAAAGATCAATAGCCCGTCACCCAGCCAAGTTCATATGCCGTCTGTGGGAAGGCTTACCAATTGTTTACTTCACGGGTACGCAGCCCAATAAGCCAGTTCTGCCGACCAGCCTTCAGAGAAAAGTTTTCGATTCAATTCACTCAATTTCTCACTCAGGAAGCCAAGTGACTGTCCGACTTCTTACAGATCGTTTCTGGGGTCACAGACTTAGGCAGAATGTTAAACGATGGGTCTCAGAGTGTGCAATTTGTCAGAAAAACAAGATCGCACGACACACTCGTTCTAAGTTGCAACATTTTCGGTCTACTTCTCGCCTAGCCATCGTCCACATCGACATAGTTCATCTGACAAAGGTTCAAGGTATCAGCTACCTTCTAACTATGATCGATAGATTTACACGGTGGCCTGCGGCATTACCTCCTGGCACCATTTCTGCAGACGAAGTAACTAACGGTTTTATCTCTGCATGGATATCCAATTATGGTGTTCCCAATGAGGTCATCACGGACAGAGGCACTTGCTTCTCATCTGATCGTTTCAAAACCACCTTGCGGTACATGGGATGCATCTTACGCCAGACGACTGCCTACCATCCCCAAGCTAATGGCATGGTAGAGAGAATGCATAGGGAACTCAAAGCAGCTTTAGCATCCTCGTCCATTAATGGCAACTGGGTCGATGCACTACCTTTAGTTCTGCTGGCCATGCGTTCCCGTACTCGTGAATCCATTAAAACGTCTGCGTCACAACTCTTGTATGGTATGGATCTACGCCTGCCTAGTCAGCTCCCACGTCTACTACCGGCACAAGATGACCCACAAAACGAAGCTACCCGCCTTCGCGACTTCATTTCGGTAACAACCCAAGTATCGCGGTCCTTACCCGATTTTACTCAGACAGCCAAAATACTTCATCATTATGCAAGGCGCTACACCGACATCAGTAAGCATAGACAGGTTGAAACCGTTTATCGAACCACCTGATCCTGAGAGCGTTCAACCTTCTACACACGTCTCAGGCTCCGTCTGCCCACAATCTCAACCTGCTTTGTATAACGCGTAATTAATTTTTTTAAACATTAACATTAACTATAAAATTTTTTTTAACCTTTCGTTATTTTTAGTATTTGTCTCACGTGGCATAACCAGCTGTTCTTAGCTAACAATTGTGTAGCATTTTGAACAGTTCTTAGGTATTATGCCATCTCTGAGGCAATGTTCGTGTACATAGTTTTATGCAGTTACCTTTGATTTTAATGTATATATATTTTACATTATAATGTATTTCTCACACATGACATTACACTGCTTATTTTGGTATGACCAGCTACTTAGAGCTAACGCTTTCGTGTAGCAACACTAAGTAGTGATCAGCTTCATATCATGGCACAGGCCACTTTCAATGCATATCTCAACTTTATCTATTTCACAAAGACCACTCTACAAATGTCATGACCACAACGTCGAGCACTCTAACTCCTTTGGTCGTATACAAACACATTGACAACGATCCAACCTGCTTAGGTTTTTAACTTAAACCTGGAAAATTCAGAGGCGATTTACCTCGAAATCTTCACGCTGCGGCTCCAAAACTTACACTGCTCTATTTTGCCTCACGTGCTATGACTGTCCACTAGAGCTAACAATTTGTGTAGCAATTCCTAGTGGTTACCTGGCATCATATCATTGTTGAAGCAACCAACAAGCATATTTAAGCCCAGCACTTATGGTTCATCATATTTTTGCTTAACTTGATTCGAACTCTGTCATGCATTTCTTATCTAGCCTCGCAGAGAGGAATATATTCTTTTCTTTTTTTTTCAAAGAGGAAAATGTTGTAACGACACAAATCAATCGCCGACATATTGCGTAAATTAAATTCAAATTTATTTATGTTGCACCAATGAGAAAAAAGCAAATTGCCGTTTAACCACGTTTAACCACGTTTAACCAATAGTGTGCAAGTACACATATTGCATGCTATTTAAGCACGGTAATTTACCATGCAAGTCAGTTGTGGCATTTGCATTCTACATGCTTCACCCGTGTGCGTTCTGTCGGTTGTCAATACCTACGCTGGTGATTTGATAGTTTCACCAACAACTAACTACATCCGTGACTCATCTTGTTGCGGTATACCGGAGAGACGAGCCAATTAAGTGCATAACCTGCAGGAGGTCATCCACATCGTGAGTACAGCTCAACCACGGGAGCGACAACTCGACCAGAGTCCACCCAAGGCACTAGGACATCTTCAACCTCTGAAGACGTCAAGCGAACGCATTACCAGGCCCTCTTAAGGGCCCCCATATCAGTAACTAATCTCTATTCAGAGCACCTTAACCGAGTTTGTAACGTCGTACGGCATTTACTTGAAGCCGGGGCGTTTACACCTTCATTCATTTTATGGCTTTTAATCTTCTAAATTTATTCATTTTAATCATTTACCCTGACAGAATTTTCAGAATATAAACTCGCCTATCTTTTAGTAGTACAAATATATAATTTTTAGAATAGTATAGAATAGAATAGAATATCTTTATTTGGATTCAAACCACACATGTTCCATCAAATAATAATATTGGAAAACGTATAATATAAAAAGATATAACATCACAAAAGTATGTACAATTAATCCCATGTAGATAAGTAAATATCAATAGTTGTACTGTAGAAAATAAAAACATCAGAAAGTTCTGCTGTAATGAGTGATAGATTCTTCATCAAAAATAGGAAAAATTTAGGTTTAATTCGACTGTAACATTATGAAAAATAATGAGAACCATGACTAGAAATTGATTTTATGTATTGTTGACTAACACAATGATATAATGCATAACATTTCAATTTTAATAATGCAAAACTTGGAGATAAAAATAACAAGAAGTTGTGCTGCTGATAACAATTATCCTTGTCTTTTATTCAACCATGAGAAAGTATTATCATAATCAAAATTAAAAATATCAGCAGGATTGTAGACATTTTCTAGTTCAGTAGATAAATATTTAAGAGACATCTTAGATTGAGGCGTTTCTCTAAACCGCTTTGGCGTTTGATTGTAAATTTTGTAAATTTTCGAAAAAGAGAATAACTTGCTCGCAAACTTTTAAGATAAAAACAATTAGTTTTGTGTGTGCAAAGGGTAAATTAACATCCAGTGATTGCAGTTTTACTTTGATGGTTGCATATGTGTATTATTTTATTAAACTGAATACTTACCAATTATATTTACAAACACATACGCATAGGCGATGTGTATCTATCTAATGAAATGAAAGTAACTGCTTCAAAATTATCCAGTAATAAATGCGAATTGTGGGCTTCAGAGAAATTAAACTCTTGTATTTTTCGTCGGTCTACAATTTTTATCACATACTTTTGTATAATATCATTGAGAATATGTTTGATTTATTTTATTGCCCAGTCCTAAACCGTAAATACACTCTCAGATGTACGGCCTGGACCTTGGGCAGAACACCACATTGATAGATTGCACGCCGCCCAAAATCTTGTTTAGCTCATCATCGTTACGGATGACCAAATGCAGATGTCTTGGGATAATACCAATTTTCTTGTTGTCACGTGTTGCATTTCCTGCCAACTCCAACACTTCGATAGTTAAATACTCGAGGACTGCAACCAATTAAACAGGAGCACCGACATCGGCACGCTCAGCATAATTCCCTTTGAGCAAAATACGGTGAACACGACCAACTTGAAAATGAAGACTAACTTGAGCAGATCGGCTCTTGAACATAGTGCGAGATTTCCCACCCTTACCACGACCAGACATAATACAAATTTATAGTGCGAGCTAATAGGTATAAAAAAGACTGTTAAACACACGCAAAGAGAAGTTCGACAACTGGTTAAATATGTCTATTGACAACACAGCTTCTCAAAAAATCTTTTAAACGTATTGCAATATAACTAGTTTATTTTTATTTTGCTTTTCATATATATTCATTGTGATTTGATCCTTGCTAGTCAGCTTGCAGTCGTACTTTGATGAGGATGATAATAGAATTTTGAAACCCGTCAGTGCGTGCGTCTTGTGGTAGTTTACCTTGATTAAATACAATGGAATTGGTGTTTACTTCAAGCTCGCAAACTTGATTTAAGTAATTGTTATCATCACTCGCGCAATCAATTTTTATTTGCCTATATACATGTGTTTGGCAAAAGCTACAAACAGTTAAGTTTCGTGATGGCATAGAAATTTTGCAGCCAACATTTTCAGTTAAGTGCATATTATACCAGACTACTAGACATGACAGCTCCGTATGTTATTTTTCTTTCCACATCTATTCATTGAGTTTGCCGTCGTACTCTGATGACGATCATAGAAAGTCTAAATGCATTAGTTCGTGCGACTGGTGGTGGTTTAGCTATGTTGTTCGACGACTGTTTAAATGCAATGTGATTGAAGTTTACTTCAAGCTCGCAAACTTCACTTAAAGAATGGTTTATTTTAGGTCGTATGCCGTCCAACAAGAAAAAAATTCTCAAAGCATTTCTCGTTTGTAATTATATCTCGCGGGATGTCTAGCTGATACGAATTTGATGAATGATCTCGCGGATTATCCTTTTGACATTAGGATGTCTCAAAGTAAAAAATGTCGACAAATATGAAGAAAACCTTTGTTCGTAGCGTCGTCAAATACTGCAAGATTTCCTAAAGATTATGAAAACGACAAATATGACAAGGAATATTGTCACCGTGTTCTGGACAAAAATACGCAAGTTTGACAAGAATCGTACAGACCATCATGCCAAAAAATGGTTAGGCGATGAGCCTATTGGTTGACCTATATGGTGCATAACGCAGCCTTTCTTTCTCTATCACCTGCACATTTTTGTCTATATATTAGTAATCTTTTCGTTTTCAACTCAGATTAGGTGCTACTCTAGTAAGTTTAAACATCACCAACTGTTAGCCCAATGATTTCTGCTTATAATTGTCTAATATTGTGACCTAATTGTCTCAATAATGTTTTCATTCCTTGCGGCAAATCCAGTGAAACCCCAATAAAATAAGATTAAAAGATTTTGCTGCTCCGCTAGTAAGCATAATTATCAACTGTCATCACTATGATTTCTGCTTATAATTATCGAACAGTGTGACCTATTTCTTCATTTATGATTTTATTCTTTGCTGCTAATCCAATGAAACCTTATTTAAATATAACGACAATATTTTGCTGCTCGCTAATATGAGAATATTATTTGCATTTAACCACAATTTAATGGAGTTTTCTCACTTTGGAGCGTTAAAAAATAAGGGAATGCTAAATTGTTGCATCTAAAGTCTTTACATACTGTAAAGCGAATTGGTATTCAGGCTCTTGCCAAACTTTCATTCTAGTCATTATCACCATCATCATGTCCAGCCATACAAAATTAAAAAGTGACTAATGTTTCACTGCCATATAACCATAAGGAGTGAATAAAGTATAGAGGTGAATTTAGACAAATTATTAGTGAGATTTACGAGAGAGAGAGAGAGGAAGAGAGAGAAGGAATACCTTGCTACTATGAGTAAATTTATCAGGATAAATCCCAGAAATGAGGCAAAAAAACCTCTCCACAACACTATTATGGTCAAGTTAACATTCGGGCAAGGCGACATCAGCAATACAGCTTCTCTGCGGATTTCACTGTATCACGTCTTAAACAAACGAAACCTCTCAGCTAACTTTGCCCTACTTAAAATAAGAGAGTAACAAAGATGATTCCACCAGATATCTGCAGCAAGATCGCCAGTGAGCTCGATTCGATGCCATATCGCCAAGGATTTCTAACCAAGAACCCATCCTGGCAGACGAGTGGGTCCTATGCTACCCAATATGGATGTAAGTGACTTCAATAGTTTCTGCCATGTCAAAATCTTCCCATCTTGTTTCTTACGTCAATTTGGTGCTGGATGAGAGAACAGAGCTCTACTGAGCAATCGAAATGAGGGCATACGTAAAACGTTACCGAGCCAACGAAGTTGATGGAGCCTTATTTATTTTTCTAATGACGAGCTCTTATTGTCAGATCTAAAAATACGTCTACGGACGTCAACGTTAGCTTGTAGGGGTCTTTTGCGGGGTTCTTATCTCCCTACATATAATTGATAGCTGCTGTTGAGATCCGTGCTTATGATCAATCCCCAGCCTTTTCCCGATGGGTGATGTGAGAAGGCTAATTCGAATGATCACATATGTATTGTACACATTGTTGCATGAAAAATTCATAGTTAGTCCAAATTGACCGTGCTCTAGAAGGCAACAAAACGAAATACTGTTAACACAATTGAATGTCTTATACACAAGTCACAGTTAAACAAAATTTTCCGTGCTCTAGACGGCAAAAGAATGAAATACTGTTTAAAAAGTTGAATGTCTTATACATAAGTCACAGTTAAACAAAATTTTGTGTGCTCTAGACGGCAGCAAAACGAAACACTGTTAACAAAGTTGAATGTCTTATACAAAAGCAATTATTCTTTCACAAATGTTTGAATTGGGATGAATACATGTATTCGATTGAAAATATATGATGATATAAATAAAATCACTAGTAAAAGTTGGCACTGATAATGTATAGACTAAAATCGTGTAAAAACTTCAATGAAAAAACAAATTTAATTATAATAAACTATTGTACTCTGAAATTCGGGTACGCAGGAATAGATGCGATCAGTAAATCACGTGTATAAACTGCGAATAATCCAACGAAGTGAAAAAAATCCACTATGGCACTATAATCCACCGCGTGTTCCCTGCGTATTGCGCGCAGGTGTGTAAATTTTATAAGCAAAACCCTATTAATTACAAATAAAACTGCAGTTCAAGAAATCTCAATTAAAACTGCTTGAAATTAACAGAGAATGTTTCTAAAATCACAGTTAAGAGAAATATTGTGTAAAAATAGAGTTAGATTATTTGACCTTAAAGAATACCATATTTGTCAAAATTGAACATCGTTGGGTTGTAATGCGAAGCCGCGTTTTACAAGCTATTTGTTGTTGGTAACCAATATGTGCTATACTTCTCAAACAACGATGATCGAATGCATGTAAGCGTTTCAAATCATCAACTCTAAGAGGCCAAGTTTCACTAGCGTATAGTAAGACTGCGCGTACAGATGCATTGTAAACACGTCCTTTGTCTGCATCTTCATTCTGCACACACAACGTTTGAGTGAGTGGTGGGTGATTCTGGTACAGTATCTTACATTTAGAGGGTACGAATTTCATACCGAAAGACGGAACAACATCAGTTAATCTAGTCTATGTGGCCTGGGCAGCATCCTGATTGTCGAATAATGGTACGATATCATCCGCATAGTCAAGATTGACTAGTTTATCGCCCGGGAGAACTTCAAATTTAGCATCCTGAATGTGTGAGAGAGTGCTGTTCATAATAGCATCGATTACAAAATTAAACAAAAATGGAGAAAGTGGACAAACTTGACGAACACCACCGCTGGTTGTAAAGTTATGCGTTAATTCAGTGTAGACCTTAACGCGACCAGAAGTATTCTAGTCAATTGTATCTTATTAATTACAAATTTTATTTATCTACACAAGGTACTTGTATAAGGCTGTTGAAAGACGTTCTCTTTCGCAAATTTTACTTTTCCTATCGTTATCATTACCGATAAAATAGTTAATAAATGTGTCTCTTACTCATACTTAGTTCTTCTTGTGATTTATATCTCGGTCTTATCAATTTTTGGCCCAAATTTACTTTGTTGCCAAATACAAATGTATTATCATTAAGAAGCGGCAACGGTCACTTAAACTCAGACTTTATCTGTTCTGGCGTTTCGCATGGATAAGTTCTCGGCCCTTTACTTGTCAATCTAATACTATCACAGATTCTGGTTGGATATAACCAATTTAATTTTATAATATGCCGATGACATTGTAGTAGCCTTTAGCAGCTCTTTTACTCCTGGCTTTTCCGTACCAACAATGGTTCAGCTGCTGTCCTTACTACAGACTCAATTTTGAAATATTGGCCTCTAACTTCGTCAAGATAAATATTGTTTAATGAAGCTGTGCTCCAAATCTAACATTCCTTCAAATTTACGATATAATGTCAACCGACTCCGGCAAACACTTGAGTAGCATATTCACTAAGCCGCTGGACTTCTCGTTAACTCTCAATTAAGTCACATCCACGCTGTTCAAAATGGACTCGCTACCATTACGTCCT
The DNA here is from genome assembly GCA_029291075.1 of Eudiplozoon nipponicum. Taxonomy (NCBI): domain Eukaryota; kingdom Metazoa; phylum Platyhelminthes; class Monogenea; order Mazocraeidea; family Diplozoidae; genus Eudiplozoon; species Eudiplozoon nipponicum. The sequence goes on from JAQBSW010004328.1 coordinate 55,625, forward strand.
GCCTCTCATATACTACATCAGTGAGTTCTATTGCTACCTCACGTTGGCAACCTCCTTCGCTTTAGAGCAAGTTAGTCATCATTTTATGAAACTTGTTTTCCCTCTTGGATGCGAAATATTGATAAAATCTTTTCCTTTCAAATGCGCTAACTTAATGGTTTAGTCGTTAAACAAGGGTAATTTTTTTTGTATACGAGGTCGTCGAATTTCTCTCATACTTGCTAAATATATCATTGAAATCAAAACTCACATCTAATAAATTTACCAAAGTCTACCTTATGCCAGGGCCACAAGCCTTTTTGAGTCACTATTCAAAGAGAAAATAACACTAATTTACGATGAATTTGTGACGGCGGTAAATCTGCATTTGTTTGATAAATTCTTTAGTGATAAAAAACAATGGAAGCATGACCTGTTCTTTTCGCCCTCATAATACACCTAGTCGCAATTTAGAAAACATATGGCTTTTAACGTGTCATTAATTGTCGTCGAAAATAATCTAGAGTCCTCTCTGTGTCATTCACTAACAAAAGTCTGTTTTGCAACTCTTTCAAATTCTAATGATGCTTTCTAATATTTCAGCTTCATCAATAAATTTCAAGTAGATTTCAAAGAATTCGCAGTTTGCTGGTCGCTGTACACTCTTAACTTTTGAGAGCAAAGATAGCTCTGTTTCCTAAATTATATATATATCGCATATACTTAACCAGATTTGTTCAATATACTTATCTTATCTTAAGTTCTAACTTTTCAATTAAACGCGGGACATGGTAAGCCTAGGAATAATCAGGTTAAATTTAGTTTTGACTTTGCAGATATATCATAGCATTCCAGGTGGTTTAAGGCTGTGAAATGGGGCGAGGCTAGGAGGTATGAACTAGTAAGTAAAAGGGGTTCATCAGATTAAACTATAAGATCATGTGAGGATGGACCGTTCTAAATACAGCAGGCCTTAAAATCGTTTCTTATACTCACACGGGTACAGAACTAGTGTATTTGTGTTACTTATTAATGCATGTGTAAATGTTCTTAATCATGCAGACAATTGTGCTACAAATATATTATTCACAACTTCTTGAGAGATATCAAACACAAAAGATTTCGCATGAAATATGTCACAAAATTCAGATAAAAGATGGTTTCCAATCTTATCCTGACGTAGTAAGTCAGTTATTTGTTCAGTTCTTTCTGGTTGATACCTCCTTTCAGACGCCTCCACTAAAAGCTCAAATGAGTTATATTGTAACACTCGGCTCCGCGTTACAACCAAACGATGTTCGATTTAGACAAATATAGTTTTCCTTAATGTCAAATAATCTAACTCTGTTCTTACACAATATTTCTCTTAACTGTGATTTTAGAAACAATCTCTGTTAGTTTCAAGCAGTTTTAATTGAGAATTCTTGAACTGCAATTTTATTTGTAATTAATAGGGTTTGTAACGACACAAATTAATGACCGACATATTGCCTAAAGTTATTCAATTTTATTTACGTTGCACCAATGACAAAAAAGCGAAACTTGCAGTTTAACCAATAGTGTGCAAGTATACATATATTACTATGGCATGCTATTTAAGCACGGCAATTTACCATGCAAGTCCGTTGTCGCAATTGCATTCTGCTTTGCGTTACGCGTGTGCGTTCTGTCTTCCGTCAATAACTACGTTGGTGATTTGATTTGTTTCACCAACAATTGGCTACATCCGTGACTCATCTTGTTGCGGTACAACCATCAAGACGAGCCAATTAATTGTAGAACTTGAACGAAGTTTTCCACATCGTGATTACAAGGCGACAACAGAAGAACAACAGCCAGAGTCAACCCAAGGCTCTAGGACATCTTCACACTCTGAATAATTCATGAGAACGCACTACCAGGCCCTGTTAAGGGGCACCTCTTTCATAAAAATATCTATATTCAGAGCACCTTAACCGAGTTTGTAACGTCGTACGGCATTTACTTGAAGCTGGGGCGTTTACAGTTGTTTATTAAATATACACACCCGCGCGCAATACGCATGGAACATGCGGTGGATAATAGTGTCACAGCGGATTTATTTCGCTCAGTTGGACTATTCGCAGTTTATGCTAGGGATTTACTGTTCGTATTTAACTATGCCTATCCCAATTTCAGAGAACAATGGATTATTATAATTACATAAGTTAAAACCAAAGCAAACAGTGAAGTAATTATTTGTGAAATTTTTTCATTAAAGTTTTTACACTAATTTATCCACTTATCTTCAGTGAAAACTTTTAACAGTGACTATGTTCATATTATTATGTATTTTCAATCGGTTACATATATACATTTCACTTCAGACATTTGTGAAAGAATAATTGCTTGTGTGTAAGACATTCAACTTTGTAAACAGCGTTCACTTTGTTACCGTCTAGAGTACGGACAATATAGTTTGAATGTGACTAGTGTTTACGACATTCATTTGTGTTAAAATTTAATTTTATTGCCGTCTGTAGCACGGTCAATTTGGACTTCTTATGAATTTATATGTGGTGTTATTTACAATACATTTGTGATCATTCGTATTAGTCTTCTCACATCACCCATCGGGAAAAAGCCGGGGATTGATCACGTGCACGGATCTCCACAGCCGCTACCAATCCAATGTAGGGAGTAATTAATCTCGCAAAAGTCCCCTACATAAATGATGCCCCGGTTCGTCGAACTCGCAGCCAGCAAAGAATTAATAAACATCTAGATTTTGAGAAATTCAAGCACTTTGGATGAATGCCACGAAGGAAAGTAAATTCTAAGACACATATCACAGAAAAACACCCTCTCGGGATTACAATGCTCGAAGACAGCCGACGATGATGGTGACGATGATGTTACACTGCCATCTATTCTCGACAGCACTCATACGCATAAGATGAGGTTCAGTGCAGGAAATGCAGGAAGCCCGGTGGTGAGCCCAGCAACTTGCCGCACCAACACGTGGACACAGTATAAAATATGCCAATTCGATCCAGACTACCTTGACGAGTGGGTCGACGATGTTACTTTATTGGCCAAGGTGTCCAATATAACAGACGAGGGCTCAATATTTTTGAGGGCTTGGGAGACGATCCCAATGTCTTTCAGACGCGGACTCAAAGATATTCTGCATCAATACACTGAGGGCACATGTGCGCAGCCATGGCAGAGCCTGCAACGCGCCGTCAAGCAGCGTTTGACACCAGATCGAGAAGACAGGCTTACAGAAGTAATGAGCCAGATGTCCCTAGGTAGCCGCACGCCTTCTGAGCTATTTAGGGAGATGGAGCAGAAAGCCTTGGAATTCAACCTGCCCAAGGAAATCGTAATGCGACTTTTCATACAGTGACTATGTTCATATCATCATGTATTTTCAATCGGTTACATATATTCATTTCAGTTCAGACATTTGTGAAAGAATAATTGCTTGTGTGTAAGATATTCAACTTTGTAAACAGCGCTCATTTTACTATCGTCTAGAGCACGGAAAGTTTTGTTTAACTGTGACTTGTGTGTAAGACATTCAACTCTGTAAACAGCGTTCATTTTGCTACCGTCTAGAGTACGGACAATATAGTTTGACTGTGACTGGTGTTTAAGACATTCATTTTTGTTAAAATTTAATTTTAATCTCCACAGCCGCTACCAATCCAATGTAGGGAGTAATTAATCTTGCAAAAGTCCCCTTCAATATGGTTGATTGTCCATGATATACCTCCTATATCTGGAAAAGTTCCTTTTATGTCCTTCTGGCAATGCCCACCAAGTCAAAACAAACAATTTAGTTGGGTCGTTAATCATTCTTGCATTGAAAATTATTTTTTCATCGTAAAACCAATCAATGTGCTCGTCTTGTCTCTCCTTATTGAGACTTATATGCTATCAATACTGTTGCGACTAGTGAAGTCATCAAATATTGCAGACCTTTTTATATATATTGGATCCTGGCACGATTGCTATCTTTTTTAGAGACCATTTGGTCACTACTGTACGAAAAATTCTGTGGTGCAAGATTCTTATTTGCAGTATTACTAGAATGATCACCATATTTAAAACAAATAGATTACTCTTTCCTTCCAATACTTTCATATAGGATATAGTGTAGGGGTACTTTTCGCTCTTGCTTTCTCGTTCCTGATTTCGTACCCCTACTCCTTATCAATGGTTGCTATTATTAGTACCCGAGCATTCAATCAGTCTGTTCCTTTTCAGATGGTTAATATTAGAAGGCCGAAGAAAGGTTTCATGTATATATTCCACACAATGTAGCACATATAAATATAAAGTGATTTATGTCTATAAAGCGAAATGTTTAGCACAAATGTCTGGATTGGCATGAATATAGTCATATGATTGAAAATACATGATAATATGAACATAGTAAAATTGATTTATGTTTATAAAGTAAAATGTTTTATACACAAGTGGTTATTGTTACACAAATGTCTGAACAGAATTGTATTTATACCCAATGACACAACAGATCACCGCGTGATCCTCTCGGATCGCGCGCGGTTCTCTCTATTTTATAAAAACACTATTAATTACAAATAAAATTGCAGTTCAATAAATATCGATTGAAACTGCTTGAGACTAAAAGAGATTGTTCCTAAAATCACAGCTAAGAGAAATATTGTTTAAGGACAGAGTTAGAATATTTGACCTTAAAGAGCACAGCGTTTGTAAAAATTGACCTTCGTTGGGTTGTAACACGGAGCCGCGTGTTACATACCCCCCCCGACAGTGAAAATTAGTACACAATGAAGGGGGCTAACCTTACAGTAAATGTTATTGCTCTTTCATGCCGTATAACGACTGATTTTGGTTCTGTCAACACTGATACTGGCTCCTCTATTTCTCGCGTTCTTGGACGGATGGTTAGGTCGAAGTGTTCGAGAAAGTCACGTCAAATGATGTTTCATGTCGTGTTGTCGATGATGAACGGATATTTGAAACATCATTTTGAGTTGGAGAACGAGATTGTGTGTACTCGTACCCCAAACGTCGCTACGTTGGAGCCATTCGCGCAGGTCAGACTGTTGGTGTCGACTGGGTGGGTTGGTTCGAGATAATTGTGTCGTAGTGAGCTTACATCTGATCCAGTGTCTATGACAATTCATTCGCCAGAGATTGCGTCACGGATGAAGAAGTATGTTGATAGTGGCAACCGGCGATGAGATTGATTGCTGGCATTTGGGCGTTTGAAGCATGACTTAATTGGAGCCGTCGCTGTAAAGACAATAGTTTGATTGCGCTCTACCGCGAAGGCAACGTGCTTCGAGCCATCAGACGTGGAGCGGCCAACAATTTGGGGTGCTCAGCCTCTGCTGCCGCCGAGGAGGCTGACCCCACCCGTCTTCCGAACCTTCCATGGGCGGAATCACCTGAGTTGTTGAGGGTGACCACGCCCATTTGAACGTCGTGTCTGTGCGCGGGTATGTGCAGCCGTTTCCGTGGCAATAACGTGTGTAGTGGCCTTCATTGAAAGTGCTTGAATTTCTCAAAATCTAGCTGTTTATTAATTCCTTACTGGCTGTGAGTTCGACGAACCGGGGCACCATAATGTAGGGGTACTTTTCGCTCTTGCTTTCTCGTTCCTGATTTCGTACCTTTACTCCTTATCAATGGTTGCTATTATTAGTTGTCGAGCATTCAATCAGTCTGTTCCTTTTCAGATGGTTAATATTAGAAGGCCGAAGAAAGGTTTCATGTATATATTCCACACAATGTAGCACATATAAATATAAAGTGATTTATGTCTATAAAGCGAAATGTTTAGCACAAATGTCTGGATTGGCATGAATATAGTCATATGATTGAAAATACATGATAATATGAACATAGTAAAATTGATTTATGTTTATAAAGTAAAATGTTTTATACACAAGTGGTTATTGTTACACAAATGTCTGAACAGAATTGTATTTATACCCAATGACACAACAGATCACCGCGTGATCCTCTCGGATCGCGCGCGGTTCTGTCTATTTTATAAAAACACTATTAATTACAAATAAAATTGCAGTTCAATAAATATCGATTGAAACTGCTTGAGACTAAAAGAGATTGTTCCTAAAATCACAGCTAAGAGAAATATTGTTTAAGGACAGAGTTAGAATATTTGACCTTAAAGAGCACAGCGTTTGTAAAAATTGACCTTCGTTGGGTTGTAACACGGAGCCGCGTGTTACAATAGAATATTTTTCTTTGGATGCAAACCACACATATTCTATCAAATATATAAAAATATCAGAAAATGTAAAACAGATAAAAGACATCACATCGCATAAATATGCAAATAAATCACATATAAATAATTAAGACACGATAATTTCGTTATAATTTTAAACAACACGTGAATATCCAGCAGTAATATCATTACCTATATTAAATAAAGTTTTGCTAAAATTAATTTAATATAGACACAACCAGTCTTTATGAGAATTGCTTTTATACAATAGTTAATTATACGTATATAATATTAGATTTATCATTAAGGCTATCTGATTCGAAAATTTGAAGGATCGAGATACACTTCGAAATTATTATTATACATAAATGAGAACCGTGGCTAAAAATTGTTTATTTATAATGCGTAGTAAAAAATCATATTTTGATACAATGGATAACAGCATTTTGTGTCAGGATGCCGAGCAGATGTCTGAAAGTGCTGGGAAAGTTAACCTAAAGGAAAGTGGCTAAAAAGTAAAATTTAATTTTTATAAGTATGGTGAACATTCTACAAATATTGAAAATACAAATCCGGCATAACCAAAGCACTCCTCTGGTAGTGTAGAGGCTCCATACCTATTGTTATCTGAGAACCCCATAGATGCCAGATCGTGATCAGTCTTTAATTGTATAATAGAATCTGACAAGCTTGAACTCTAAATCACATCTGTTAAATTCATACCTGTGTGGAGGAAGATAAATCCTCCGCCAAATGTAAAATAACATTAACTCATAAATTTAAACCACCATGGCTGTTTGTAACGAATTTTATTTAAAAAGAATTTTTCTTTTTATTTTCCAGAACATTCTTTGTTTAAATACTTGACTTTGAATTGTGCGCCATTTTCAGTTTTCGAGTGTCACGCACCTCGACGGGTTGTATCATCTTTTGGTCTGCTGAAATTTTCACATTTTTCTCTATTAAAACTGATACATATTAACAATATATTTCTGCTAAAACTGTCTTATATTTTGTTATTGAAGCACACATAGAAGGGACGTTCTGGAACAGGTAATTTGATTATTCTGTCGTTCACGTATATCTCCTTCCAGATTATTTGTTTGGGAGTTTGAGGGAGCCATCTTTCGCATTCCGATTGCCTAACATTAAGTGTCGATTTAATAATTAAACTAACCAGACATGGAGGCTGATATTAAATTTGAGGACACAAGTAGGTTAGTACAGGATATTGCGGATTTGAATTAAGCAGACGCGAATGGAAATATAAGCATATCAGATTCTACTGTAAATTTTAGGACTACAAGCGATCTGGCATCTATGGGGTTCTCAGACACGAATAGGTTAGGAGCCTCTACAAAATTTTGCGACCACGCCAGTCCAAGAATATTAAGTCTACCGCAGTATAAATCTGAAAAACATTCAAGTTGGGTCGAAGATGCCCAAATGATATTTAGCGCTTATAATATTGTAAATCCTATGGAGAAATTTGTTGCAGCATGGATGGCACTGCCTGAAAATTTCCGAAATGCCTTGGAAAATTTCAGAGACAGAACTGTGGAAGAAAAGCCGTACAATGCATTTGAGTTATTAATGGCTGAAATTCAACAGAGATATCAGCCTGGAAGATCGGCGCAAATGTGCGAACTATTACGCTTAGAAAAAATGGGGTGTCAATTACCGTCCGAATTTTATGAACGCCTTTGCACAAAAGCTTCCAGGTTGAATATATCCAGAGATGTAGTCAACTCCATTTTCACAGCTGAGCTACCAATTAGGCTTAGAACCACATTGGAAGTATTTGACACTATGAGCATTGATTGGCCAACAAAACTCAGAGGGTTAGACGGCGTGTATAAACAGCAGGAACCACAAGTACATGCTGTAATAGCAGATTCTGTCACGATGCAGCCAGTCAGGGCAGATGCCGAAAACAACCTGACTATACAAGAAACCTTGCGTTTCTTATGTAGAGAAGTTGCTAGTATACGTCGTGACATTTCGCAACTTCAGAGTCAGGATAGGTATACTAGACGTCGAGGGAGTCACTCGCGTCAACGCTTCGAAGGGCCACGCGGATGGTGTAAGGCACATTGCGAGTACGGACGAAGTGCGAAGTGCCAAGGTGAGAATTGTATTTACCCGCGATTAGGTGGACCCAAATGGAAAGGAAGCACAAAACCGGTAGAGAGAAATCCATCACCGAGGAAAGTATACAACCCTCGCTAGTATGAGCCGTACGGGGTGTTCCATTGCAAAGGCTCCCAGATATGCCTTTAAAAGGCATACTTAAAGCAAAAGATGCGACTAGATCAAATAGCACCGAAGAAGAAGGCAAGAGAGTCCGATTCTCACTAAGCGGAGATCTGGAAAACATTGCCGGATTATCCAGCAACAAGTTCGTTATTAAAGATGAATTATCTGGATTAGAATTTCTTATCGATACGGGTGCTGAGGTAAGCATAGTTAGGTCAGACGTGGTGGAAGCAGATTGCCCCACATTTGATTATCAACTATGGGCCGCTAACGGTAGTCCGATAGGAGTAAAAGGGATAAAAGAAATGTCGGTAACGTTAGGCCAGAAATCTTCTTTCCGATGGAATTTTCTAGTAGCCGATGTCAAGGACCATATCATTGGCATGTATTTCTTGACACATTTCAAGCTGACATTAGACCCCAAAGCAAGGACTATCGCCGAAGGCGAAGGCGTGTCAACACATACTGATTCTAACACGTCGGCAGTTAGACCAGTTCTTTTACCTCGTCCAACAGTCGCACATGACTTTGCCCATATAATCGAGAAGCACCTAGCCGTGTTTCAAACTTTCAGTGCCAAAAGGATAGGTTTGAAGACAGGAGTAGAACACCAGATAGAATTGGTGGCTCCGTTGCCTTGTTCACCGAAGGCTCAACCATTGGCACAACACAAGCAACAGGTTGCTTTGTCCGAATTTCACCAATTGCGCGAAGAGGGGATTTGTAGAATGTCAAATTCCAATTTTGCTTCCCCAATAGTGGTAGTTCCCAAACCTGAACCGGATCAATGGAGGGTTTGTGGACATTATCGTCTATTAAACTCAGTGACGAAGGGTGATTCTTATCCTCTCCCTAACCAGAGTACTTTGCTCCGAGATATAATGGGATATGAGGTTTATTCAACTTTAGATCTCCAGAAAGCGTACTATCAGGTACCAATGGAAGAAAGTTCGATACCACTCACCGCAGTCAGATTTCCAGGAGGGGGATCGCACGAATTTCTTCGAATGCCTTTTGGTTTGAAAAATGCCAGTCAGACATTCCAGCGTTTGGCTGAAGAAATCCTTCAGAATTGTCCATTTGCGAGGGTATATATAGACGACATAATAATTTTTAGTCGCTCACGAAATGAACATCGTACGCATTTGGAAACGGTTTTGACCAGGCTGGAACAATATGGATTAGTGGTCAAACCTAATAAGAGTAATATCGGTTGCTCTTCAGTTAAATACCTTGGTCATATACTTTCCAAAGACGGAATTAAACCTTTGGAAGATAAGATCCAAGCTATAAAGGACGTAACGGAACCCCGAACCGTGCGCCAGTTGCGAAGGTTCTTGGGCATGATCAGCTATTATCGTCGATTCATTCCAGGTCTAGCCGGAATTCTTGGATCGTTAACACGCCATCTCACTCGTGAAAAGAGCACGATCAAGAAGTCTTGGCCTATAAACTTGAGTCCAGAAGACCGAGAAAATTTCCAAAAGGCCAAGGAAATGTTAAGTGACATAACCACATTAGCACCTGTAGATTGGGAAAAACCTTTCGAGCTAATCACAGATGCCTCAGATGTTGCATTAGGGGCAGTGCTACAGCAAAGAGATCAGGACGTAGTAAGACCGATTGGGTTTTATAGCCGTAAGCTTAATGATCGAGAAAAACGTTATGATACGTTTGGCAAAGAGCTTCTAGCAGTGTATGCCGCAGTGCTACACTTCGAGCATTACTTAGACGGTCATAAGTTTAAGTTATTGACCGATCATAAGCCGTTGATCAGCATACTTGGTAAAACAGCTAGGCTTAATTACTCTCGTAGAGTAAATTCCCAAATAACACGGTTAGCAGAGTTCGATTTCACTGTGTCTCATATTGCTGGTAAGGAGAATGTGGTAGCCGATGCACTTAGCCGACCGAATGAAGCTGATGTCGAGCTGATATTTCAAGGTCCGTTGAAGAATTTAGACAATTCGATGCCTGATTTAGTTAGTCAAATCGAGGAAGCGCAAGGATCGGATCCCTTTACATTAGTTTTGTCCAAAAGGCCAGGATATGTTCGTAAGCTCATAAGTGGTAAGTGGTTGTTATGCGAAACGTCTAGAAGTCAACCACGACCATATGTTCCGTTGGAGTTACGGGCCAAGATTATCCAAGTGTTACATTACATGGGTCATCCATCCATTAAAGCCACCATTCGATTGATCAACGACAGATACGTATGGCCGCACATGTCTAAATACATACGGGTATGGGTAAGAGCCTGTGCCAAGTGTCAAACGTGTAAGGTGTGGAGACATACCAGAACCGAGATAAAGAATATTGGGATACCAATTGGACGGTTCAGACACGTACACATAGACATTGTCGAGATGCCTGAAGTAAATGGTAACAAATACTTGCTGACTATGGTAGATAGATTTAGTCGTCAATTCGAAGTGGCGATTTTAAAAGACATGACAGCGCAAGAAGTCTTGTTCGCGTTTCTACATAATTGGATATCGCGTTATGGTGTTCCGGAAAAGGTCACTAGTGATCGCGGTAGTCAATTTATGTCCGAGCTTTTCGAGAGATCCCTCAACATCATGGGAACCACTTTATTGCATACTAGCGCGTACAACCCACGAGCGAATGGGATGGTAGAAAGACTGCATCGTGAACTTAAAGCTGCATTAAGGTGTACTAGTGGAACAAGCTGGATACACGATCTTCCTATAGTACTACTCGCTATGCGCAACAGATATAGGGCACAATTAGGTACTTCCATAGCAGAACTGGTTTATGGAGAATCATTAAGTCTGCCTGGAGATCTTCTAATAGAAACTCCAAGTAGTCCTGATTGGGCTTCAAGTTATGTAAATTGGTTCGTAGGAGCACTTAGAGATAATATGTGTCGTTTGGCTCCGATCAAGACTAGAAAAGCAAAAACCAAATGCTATGTGTCCTCTGATCTAAAATCGGTTCCGCATGTGTATATAACTAATGAAAATAGGAAGAACTGCCTGACACCATTTTATAAAGTACCATACAAGGTCAAGAGGATGACTCACAAGAATGTCATCATAGAAATAAATGGCATTGAGGATCGTGTTACGTTGGATCGTTGCATTCCCCAGTTTATCCGGATAGACAATATCACTGAATTAACAGATGCGTTGAATGACCGTCGTTCTATGGGCGAATCTGATGAGTGCAATCCCACCATACAGGCACATAACGAAATGCAGAAATCAGAAGATGCGTTGTCTAATATAGTAAAATCTTAATCTACCAGTTCACAGCATGAAAACTATTTGACAATAACAGATGATATGGAAGAACCAGTGAAAACTGTACCAGGCGAGTTGACGACTTCAGGGGCGCCATTATGCACAAATCGTTCTGGAAGAGTGCCACGTCAGCCGAAGAATCATGATTACGTCTATTACTAGCCGTCTTTTTTTGAGAAGGTGGTGTATGTGGAGGAAGATAAATCCTCCGCCAAATGTAAATTAACATAAACTGATAAATTTAAACCACCATGGCTGTTTGTAACGAATTTTATTTAAAAAGATTTTTTCTTTTTATTTTCCAGAATATTCTTTGTTTAAATACTTGACTTTGAATTGTGCGCCATTTTCAGTTTTCGAGTGTCACGCACCTCGACGGGTTGTATCATCTTTTAGTCTGCTGAAATTTTCACATTTTTCTCTATTAAAACGGATATATATTAACAATATATTTCTGCTAAAACTGTCTTACATTTTGTTATTGAAGCACACATAGAAGGGACGTTCTGGAACAGGTAATTTGATTTACCTGATTTTCGGATTGCGTACCGAAATATTTGAATCCACTGTCATCATGATTTTTCCATATATGGAAAAATCATGATGACAGTGGATTCAAATATTTCGGTACGCAATCCGAAAATCAGGTAAATTATCTCTTTTCTGTCGCGCAACATGTTTCTTTTAAATCTTATTAAGGTAATTTGATTTTTCTGTCGTTCACGTATATCTCCTTCCAGATTATTTGTTTGGGAGTTTGAGCGAGCCAGCTTTCGCATTCCGATTGCCTAACATCAAGTGTCGATTTAATAATTACACTAACCAGACATGGAGGCTAATATTAAATTTGAGGACACAAGTAGGTTAGTACAGGATATTGCGGATTTGAATGTAGCAGACGCGAATGGAAATATAAGCATATCAGATTCTACTGTAAATTTTAGGACTACAAGCGATCTGGCATCTATGGGGTTCTCAGACACGAATAGGTTAGGAGCCTCTAAACCTGCCATATCTTAATCTAATTTGCTAGTGTCCTCAAACTTAAGTTTAGCTTCCATGTCGATCGTACTTAATTATTAATTTGATTCTTAATGTTAGGCAATTGGAATGTGATAACTTTCATGTTCCAAAACACCCGAACAAATAATCTGGAAAGAAATAGAAATGAAAAACAGAATTACTAAATTACCTGTTCAAGAACGTCTCCAAGATGTACGATGAAGAATATAAGACAGTTTTAGCAGGAATATATTGTGGAGATTAAGTAAACGGAAACTGGAGGAAATAAGATAAATGCAGCACACCTAGTATATTACAACCAGTCACGTACAGATAACCGAAACTGAAATTGCGCACAATTCAATGTAAATATACTGTAAACGCCCCGGCTTATAGTAAATGCCGTACGACGTTACAAACTCGGTTAAGGTGCTCTAAAATATAGATATTGTTATGATAGGGGGCCCTTAACAGGGCCTGGTCGTGAATTATTCAGAGTGTGAAGATGTCCTAGAGCCTTGGGTTGACTCTGGCTGTTGTGCCTTCTGTTGTCGCGTTGTAGTCACGATGAGGAAAACTTCGTTCAAGTTCTGCAATTAATTGGCTCGTCTCGCTGGTTGTACCGCAACAAGATGAGTCACGGATGTAGCCAATTGTTGGTGAAACTATCAAATCAGGAGCGTAGGTATTGACAGCCGACAGAACGCAGACGCGTAACGCAAAGCAGAATGCAAGTGCGACAACTGACTTGCATGGTAAATTGCCGTGCTTAAATAGCATGCCATAGAAATATATGTCTACTTGCACACTACTGGTCAAACGGTAAGTTTCGCTTTTTTCTCATTGGTGCAACGTAAATAAAATTGAATTTAATTTACGCAATATATCGGTCATTAATTTGTGTCGTTACAATACTGTCAAGTATATAAACAAAGTGTAAACGCCCCGGCTTCAAGTAAATGCCGTACGACGTTACAAACTCGGTTAAGGTGCTCTGAATAGAGATTAGTTACTGATATGGGGGCCCTTAAGAGGGCCTGGTAATGCGTTCTCTTGAAGTCTTCAGAGTTGAAGATGTCCTAGAGCCTTGGGTGGACTCTGGTTGAGTTGTCGCTCCCGTGGTTGAGCTGTGATCGCGTTGTGGATGGTGTCCTGCAGGTCCTGCACTCAATTGGCTCGTCTCTCCGGTATCCCGCAACAAGATGAGTCACGGATGTAGTTAGTTGTTGGTGAAACTATCAAATCACCAGCGTAGGTATTGACAGCCGACAGAGCGCACACGTATTGACAGCCGACAGAACGCACACGCGTGAAGCAGGTAGAAGGCAAATGCCACAACTGACTTGCATGGTAAATTACCGTGCTTAAATAGCATGCAATAGGTGTACTTGCATACTATTGGTTAAACGTGGTTAAACGTGGTTAAACGGCAATTTGCTTTTTTCTCATTGGTGCAACGTAAATAAATTTGAATTTAATTTACGCAATATGTCGGCGATTGATTTGTGTCGTTACAACACTTTCCTCTCTGAAAAAAAAGAAAAAAATATTCCTCTCTGCGAGGCTAGATAAGAAATGCATGACAGAGTTCGAACCAAGTTAAGCAAAAATATGATGAACCATAAGTGCTGGGCTTAAATATGCTTGTTGGTTGCTTCAACAATGATATGATGCCAGGTAACCACTAGGAATTGCTACACAAATTGTTAGCTCTAGTGGACGGTCATAGCACGTGAGGCAAAATAGAGCAGTGTAAGTTTTTGGAGCCGCAGCGTGAAGATTTCGAGGTAAATCGCCTCTGAATTTGCCAGGTTTAAGTTAAAACCTAAGCAGGTTGGATCGTTGTCAATGTGTTTGTATACGACCAAAGGAGCTAGAGTGCTCGACGTTGTGGTCATGGCATTTGTAGAGTGGTCTTTGTGAAATAGATAAAGTTGAGATATGCATTGAAAGTGGCCTGTACCATGATATGAAGCTGATCACTACTTAGTGTTGCTACACGAAAGCGTTAGCTCTAAGTAGCTGGTCATACCAAAATAGGCAGTGTAATGTCATGTGTGAGAAATACATTATAATGTAAAATATATATACATTAAAATCAAAGGTAATTGCATAAAAATATGTACACGAACATTGCCTCAGAGATGGCATAATACCAAAGAACTGTTCAAAAATGCTACACAATTGTTAGCTAAGAACAGCTGGTTATGCCACGTGAGACAAATACGAAAAATTAACGTAAGGTTAAAAAAAATTTT
>JAQBSW010004329.1:0-70588 GCA_029291075.1 Eudiplozoon nipponicum
AATAACAGCATTGAGTGTGCGGATGTTAAGAATTTGGCCGAAAAACTTAGGAAGGTTAACATAATTGTAGGGACTAAAAGAAGTCATCAATTTTGTACTTTGAAATTTGGGGATCATTCTAGTAATATCAGAAACAAGGATCTAGCATCACAGCTCTACTCTGGTAGTGATCAAAGGGCCATGTAAAGCTACGGCTAGAGCTCTAGAGGCCCTTTGGCCACTACCATAAAGGGGTCTCTTGGATGCCAGGCCCGGAAAATCCATATATGCGGAATGATCATCTATCTTGGAACACTTAAGTTCCTCTGAACTATCTCTTAAGCTACAATCCTTAGGTCCACTAGCCAACTGCTCTGTATCCTCAGTATTTAATAAACCAGACATGATATTATTAAATTACTTGCAATTGATATATTATATTAAATAAGTAAGCTTACCAGGATACGCTGATATGCACAGATTACTGAACCGGAAAGATTGAGACCTTAAAACAAATAAACACTTTAAATACCCAAAGCAAATTTGTGGCTCTTTTCGCCGATAATTAAAAAGAACAATCGACAAGAAGATTATAATGTTTTATTCAAAAAGAGTCGGAGATGGAACCACGCAGTGTCCCGCTTGTGCAATTCAGCAACTTAGATCAAAACTCTCTCATTTTCTTCTACAAGACAAGTCAAAAACTTCGACAATATGAACAAAAGAAATTCCAAAAGAATTACAATATTTTTCAAAAATTACAATATAGTTTTACGAAACCAGCGATAACATCAAATGTCCAAAAATAAAAATTGATTTATTTTTATATGGTGTCCAATAATTAATTTAACCTATACAGAGTACCGTGCAAATATAAAATTAATAAACAAGATTACTGAGGGATCCGTTACACTCGGGAGCCTTCAAACGGGTCAGCGATGCATTTACCTACAAATTCCGTGAGAGTTTTTGAATATTAGCTGAGTGTGCATGTCCAGAAATCCTTCTAGACACGGGCCCTTTGTATCCTTTTCGTTGGCTGGTGGCTATTTGAGCACATGCACGTGAACAATTTGAAACGAATTAGCAAGTTTTGTTTATTGCTGTTCGTAGGCCTTGAATAGTCTTGTTTAAAGCCTGTGGTAAAACCGAGATGGCTGGCTCACGCAGAAATCCAGCTATGATTCGATACGCAGCAACATGGGAATTGACGTTACGGAAGAATAGTCGAATTGGTGACACAGCGTAATAAACTCCGGTAGGAATGTTGACGTAGATGTTCAGTGCAGCATAGAAGATGACAGCAATCAAAAGCAGCGAAAAGAGCAGAGTGTGATGTTAGGTAATCACATCGCTCTTATATAGATACGAAATCGCATATCATTGGTCAACAGAAAGTGCGCGTTGTCATTGATTCAGCGTATTAAATTTTGAATTCATTTTGACAGATTTTCAGCGAATTAATTTGAGCATTTACAGCCTCTACATTAACTAAAATGTTGTAAAGACCCTTTGGAAAACTCACTGAGATTCCAGGCTCAGATATCCCATATATCATCATCATCAAATTTAGAACAATTAAAATCGTAAAAACATTCTATTAAGCTACATTTCTTAAGTCATTCAGTCAATTACTCTTTATCCCTACAGTTATTGCGGCTACCCATATTGTTTGATTAGGATTTATTACAATATATTTATTAAAACAATGTACGTATGCTCACCGTCTCACTGAGTGTCACAGATGGTCTCTACGGAAGTGAAAACTTGGAAAACAGAATATTCACGATTATTACATGAAGCGAATTTGAGATTTTTCCGGTAATATCAATATAAATAATAATTTGTGATCAATTTCAATAATTTATTTTCAAAATATTTCTTCGCTAAATTTCTTTCAGGAAACAAATAAGGTTAAGCCAGGAACATGATGTATGTGAACCAAACAACTCGAAATCTCAAGAAGACTGAATGACAAAGAAAATTCGAAATTTTTGACAGTATGTACAACGGAAAATCAGCATTAAGATCAAATTTCTAATTTGATTTTTTATTTTATGTATATATTCTGGCCATTTCGCATAGCATTGAAAGGTAAAAACGGCCAGGTGTTTCTCGATGACATCCGACATGGCATCGGCGACGACAGATATGGGCGGTCTCACTGAGCTAAATACTGCGGTCCCAGTCTCAGCATAAGTCATTATACCTATGCCTTGTCCACAGATCCTAGTCTTTGGATCTACGTAAGGTTGATTTAGAATTTTTATAAATCTATCCAAATCTAGTTTTCTTTTACTTTAGCAACCATAAAACCTGAGAATGTGACCTAACTCTGCCTATGTTTTCCTACTTGTGTTTCAGCAAGCACATATCTCGTCGTGATGTAATAAATTTATTCTCTAAGGTCAAGTATCTATCTTAGAATAGTCGGAGTTTCTGCTTAAGGTCTGCATACTGCTGTTACTGCATACACCTTAGGTTTCTGCTGGCAAAATATCTTATTCAATCGTCTGAGCTGCTTTGACATTTCTTTTGTTTTCAACTATATTGGTTGGGTCCTTTATGCGGATTCCTTTAGAAGTTATTATTAGTGTATCATCCAGCTAAGACATCATTATCTCTATCTCCTCAGAAAATATATGTTCATTTTTGCAGTCAATGCTTTTACTAAGATTTCCAATTCGTCAGAAGCCATGTTATTTAACTCAACGCCAATTCATCACTGCTGATAATCCGTCACAGATCAGAAAGAATTATTTTGGCTAAAATGAAGAGTAATTCTAGACTAGGATAGCAACTCCTCACAGATTACAGTAAATATAAGGAAAAGTTAAAGCTTATATTACCTGTGGATAAAACTGAGTATGAATTTCTCTGTGAATTGGATGAAGTATTTGGCAATTTGATATGTAATCCACAGAATGAAAGAAATTTCATGGAACTACCTGATCCTTTGGGAGACCAGGAACCAGGACTTGTTATTGACAGTGATGAATTGATAAAATTAATGTTAAAAATCAAATCAAAAAAACAAAAAGATCACCTTGGTATTTCGATTGATAACCTGCTTCAATTACCCTTAACTTTTAGGAATGTGCTCTGCAACTTTATAAATAGAATTTTGAAGAATGGGAAATTACCAATCGATATACTAACGATAGTAGCTAAGCTGTTGCCAAAAGTAAGTAAGCCAACGTGCGCCAGTGATTATAGATTAATCTCTATTATCCCTTCGTTTTTTAAGATAATAGAACGATTGATACTAGATCATTTAGAACGTATGTTGCCGGCTGATTTTGATATATGTCAACATGGCTTTACGAAAGATAGATCGACAACTACTAATATGCTTTCTATGTGGAAACATGTAATTACATTAGATGAGAATAAGTAAGATGCATTAATTGTATTTATAGATATCTCAAAAGCTTTTGACTCTATATCTTTTGATGCTATTTTGAATGCGATTAATTTATTGAATATTGATCCGAATATTTTTAGATTACTTAAATACCATTTATATAATCGACGAATGACTATTCAAGTAAACGATTTGTAATCAAAAGAGTAACAAGTGGGATTCCACAGAGATCAAGTTTGGGGTCAATTTTATTAAAAATCGTATTTGCACATTTGGAAACTAAGATATTTAACGATCGACTTTGCAAATTCGCTAATGATTTAAAAATAATCTTTCCAATTGATCCGGAAATATGTCGAATTCTCCAAAAATAATTTGACACTAGATTTGTATAATTTAAGTAGATATTTGATAACACTAGGACTGAAAATAAACAGTAAAATGACGAGAGCTTTAAAAATACGTAACAGACCAGACTTTAATTATGTTTATTTTCATGATGCTGTGATTAATGATGTGTTTGAGATTAAACTTATGCAAGAAATAAAGGATTTAGGCATAACTATTCAATGTAGAGCTTCTGCTGAGAGAAATATTGAAAGGATAGTAGACAGTACCAAGAAATGATTGGCACTAATAAATCGAAATATCTTATCGAATGACATAAAACTTAAAATGTTTATAATATGGATTAGACCGATACTAGAATATGCTGCCGCTACTTGGAATCCATTTAAAAAAGGTTTGTCCAATAAGGTAGAAGCTGTACAAAGAAGAGTTGTGAAACATATTATTCCTATCTCCTGCACTATATATGCTACTAGATTGCATTTTGTATCACTGCAAACTTTATGGTTTCGGAGGATGTGCTATTGCATATAAGTTTTCCATTTGAACCAGTGGACTGGTGCCTATATGAATCCAATAAGAAAGAGCCATGAAGTTGGAACTAGATCTGGACATTTCTTTTAAATTTTTATCCACTGAACTAGAAAAAGTCTACAATCCTGCTGATATTTTTTATTTTGATTATGATAATACTTTCTCATGGTTGAATAAAAGACAAGGATATTTGTTATCGGAAACAGAATTTCTTGAGATTTTTATTTCCAAGTTTTGTATTATTAAAATTGAAATGTTATGCATTATATCATCATGTTAGTCAACAATACATACAATCAATTGCTAGTCATGTTTCTCATTTTTTTGCATAATGTTACACTCGAATTATACCTTAATTTTTCCTATTTTTGATGATGAATCTATTATTCTTTACAGCCGAACTTTCTGATATTGATATATTGTACAGTACAACTAGTGAGATTTACTTATCTACATGAGACTAATTGCACATTTTTATGTGATGTGATAACTTTTTTATATTGTACATTTTCCAATTTTATTATTTGATGGAACATGTGTGGTTTGAATCCAAATAAAGATATTCTATTCCATTCTAAACTGGGGATCCATTAAGTAAAGCAAAAACACAAAAATTTATTACTTGATGTTCACTTCTGCGGCTCGAAGGTTGCTTCCATATATTTGATGACTGCTTTATTATAATACGTGCACTTCTGCCAGCCGTAAATAGGACCCTTGGTTATTTCCCAGTCTCAAGGATGGTTATTGCTACATCTATATTAGGCAAGTTTGAGATAGATACTTATCCCCTTCTTTCATTACATCTTTAAAGAGTTCGATATTTAGCCCTGGACATTTGCTACTTTTAGGAATTTGAATAATAGTGTTTTAATCGCTTTTAAACTCTTTCCACTACCCACACAGACAAATGATCTCCTCCTGTGACTTAGGGGTACATATCGACTTCATGGAATTCTTGCTTACCGACCTCGGGAAGTATACCGGTATATTATAATAATCTATTGTCTTAACCTATTTTCTAATGAAATTAATTCCAAATAAGGGCGTTTGGTTATTCGCTACAAACAAGGTATATGGTAGTTATTTTCATTTATTTATAATTTCGTGTGAATTTAGCACGTAACTGCCATCGACTCGCCGGATGCCTGACACAAATTTTCTATCGTAGATTTAACGTTGTTTAACGGCCAAGTCATAGGTAATACCGACAAATCAGCTCCAATATCCAATTGCATTATTATTGGTTGTCCGTCGACGAAAAATGTAACTCTAATAAAAATCCTTAAATGTGGCAATAGTTCCCATACTAATTTTCCTTCGAAAATCATCTGAGGTTCTTCTCTCGATCTAATGTCTGAGCCTCTATAGGATTAATATTTTGGGCATGATCTTGAATACCCTTATTGGGTAGATGATGGGCCTTATTTCTTTATTGAACTGGCCATTCTCTAGGAACACCATACCCATTTTTACTGCTTCTTAGACGATTTATTCGTCGTAGCTTGTTTATTTATATATTGACCTTGATTTTAGGCCACTGGCTATCGCTGTTTGTCCCTGACTTGCTTATCATGCCGCAAAGAATTCCATTAAGGTATGTTGCTCCTGCCGGATATTGTAATGAGACACACGTAGAGTTGCAGCTGACAATTTGTCAGTCATCATGGCTGAACTTTGAAGAGACTTAGTTCTTTCTTCCAGGACAATCTGGGCACTCGATATTGTGCAGTATCTGGTAGAATCCAGCAGAATAAAAATGCGGGCCTTAGGAGGTTGCAAACCGGGCGAAGACTCCGTAAGCTTGAACAACCACCGTTTGATACGTACCATGGTATCAAGTAGCATCTCACATGGTAATGTTTTCAATCCGTACAATTCTAAAAACACCTTATGAGTTCTAGCTCGGAATTGATTCAACTGTTGTCTGTTATATTTTCAATACGTCAGATTGACAGACAATTCTAACTGGAGTGCAACTGTCTGGTCAACTAATTCGTGGGCAGGCACGCACAGAATACGTAGTTCTAATAAAAATTCTTGGTCTCGAACGGAGGCCTCAAACTTTTCAAGCCATAACTGTAGCCTTTCTACGTCCAAGTGTGCAAGCTTTGGCCTAAATTCTGATGACGTCCGGAAAAATCCTGCGGATTTGGAAGAAACACCGACATATTTCGGTTTGCTTCCGTTTTGGCGCGGTCGCCATTTTTGACTTCACCTATATTGGTTGGGTCGTATATGCGGATTCTCTCAGAAACTATTATTTGTGTGTCATCCAGCCGAGACTTAATTATCCCTATCTCAGAAAAAAGCTCGTTTTTGCAGTTAATACGCTTGCTAAGTTTTCCAATCCGTCATAAATCCTTTTATTTACCTGAAAAAAAGGTTTTATTTTAAATCTAATATTTATAGAATTTTGTTCGTATAAAGAGGATCAATTAAGTAAAACAAAAATACAAATATTTATTATTTTATTTTCACTTCTATGGCTCGAAAGCTGTTTTTGTCATTGTTCTGACTGCTTCATCCTAACACGTGTACTTCTGCGTGGACTTACTTTTGAATTCATGCTAGCCCTAGCTAGGACCCTTGGTGCGTTCTCCGTCTGAAAGGTGGCTATTGCAACACATTCTATTTCCAATGTGTCCTAGAGTCCCTCTTAATCTCGCAGATAATTCTGCAATGAATACGCTGTTCACAGTTTCCTGAGAATTGCAAAGCTTAACGGATTTTGAAAGTAATTTGTTGTAAAATCCAGTTAAAATCTGATTTCCCATTTTTCTACACGTATAAAGTCAGTCATCTGTTCATTCCTCTCGCACAATACCGTCTTTGAAGTTCTTTCAGATGAACTTCAAATGAATTAATTGGTTCGGTGTCCATGATGGATTTCCTGAAAGTGGATTGTCTTCTTTTCGAAGTCTAATGCAATGACCAATAGGCCGATAGAAACATTTCTGTGGGATCGATGATACTTTTTAATTTATGAAGCAGTTTTGTGTCATTAACCCAATCAGAATGATTTCCTGGTCTGTTCATTTAGAGTCATATATTTCCATCCATATAAATGTCATTAATGCAATCTTCATCTTTAGCATATCTTTCCGCAAATCTGAATCTGTCTCGGCCTCCATCTTTTGTAGAGGCCCTATGGTCGGTACGATAGGAGAGTCACTGGGATGTCAGGCTTGGATATCCCATATATGCGGAATGATCATCTAATTTAAAATTATTAAATTCCTAAGCAACTTCTCTTAAGTTAAATTTATTAATTCATTCGGTCAATAGCTTAGTATCTTCGCACTTATTGCTATTATCCTTAATGATAAAAAAGCGTATTCTCACTGTCTCACTGATTGTCACCATGATTACTTTGAAAAAAGAATATTTATTTGAGTTTCTTCCCGTAATATCAATAGGAATATTAATTTGTTGTCAATTTTAATAATTTATTTGCAAAATATTGCTTGGCAAAATGTCTTTCAGAAAAAAAATAATGTTAAGTCAGAAACATAGAGTATGCGTATCACGCAACAAAAAATCTCCAGGAGATTGAATAATAATATCACCAACGCCAAGTCAAAATCTTCAGCAATATGCACATAAAGAATTCATAAAAATAGGAATAATTATTTTAAATTCAAAACTATTTTTATCAAACAAGCGCTATATTCTAATATCCAAATACAATATTTTTATTTATTATTAAATAAGGAGTTAATTAATTTTCCATAAATTTTTAACAATTCGAATTGAGTACAGTGCAACGTTACATTTAAGACAAAGCATTAATCAAATAGAACCCGTAATATGGCCTAGGAGAAATTCACCAGCAAATATCGTGCGATTTTGTGATTATTAGCAACGTGTGGATGTGCAAAATTCCTACTATGCACTGGCTTTAAGTGTTATGCTCTTTAAACTACTTCAAAAATTTTAGCAGTTGTGGTCGGCCGAACCGGGTGAAGCAAAATAGAGTCGTGCTACAAATTTTAAGAGCCACAGCGTGAAAATTTCCAAGTGGATTGCAATTCAACATGCCAGTATTAAGTTTGTTTCCTGGGCAGACTGGATCACTTTCAATGAGAGAATTCGATAAGATCAAAGTAGCTACTGTGTGCTCGACATTGTGCTCCATGATATTCGTTAGTGAATGTGAACTGCGTAACTGATGAATTTGCGGAATGCATGATAATTGCCTGTACCGGTGACAACTTAAAGTTGCTTCACAAAGCGTCAGATCTAAGTAGCTGAATGTTGTGCTCAGACGTGAGCCCTGTAGTGCAATTTTATTGTGCATAAACAATGCTGTATCAAAAGCAAATGTCAAAAAATGAAGTGTACTCATAAACGGTTTAATACTAAAAAACTGTTCATATATGCTACAGTATTGTTAGCTACGTACAGCTGGTTATACCACGTGAAACATGAAAATATGAACAAATGGATCATGTGGAACTATATGAGGATATTACGTCACGTGAAATAGGGCGCAATTGGTGTCCAAAAAAAGTAGCACGTGATATGTAGAAAAATGAAAAATTAGAGGAAAAATAATTGATCACTTACACACGATGCTTAGTAATTTATTACAGGGTTAAAATTGTAGGCTGGAGTAACCTGAAACGCGTGAAGATGATTGTATATCGCCAGTATCAGGCGGTTCCATAAAATATTTTAATTGGACAATTCTTATCGAAGTAGGTGTTGCATCTTGCTTGATAATGAAATATTTCGGATGTCTGAACTAAATCTGGTAAGGACGGAATTACATGAGTTGCAGCGGTGCAACAGCAGCGTGATAATGAACGAGTACTTTTTGCATCTACGTAACTGCGGATGACCGAAGACTGGCCGAGGAGCGTTTCTCGGCTGCTGGGCTGATATGATACTGAAACAAAGTCTAAGGCGATAAGCTTCACCTCCATAGCAAGGAGTACTAAATGCAGCTATCTTTCTACTCTGACAGGGTATATTGCGACGGTCGGGAAGGAACTTGTGATAGTAGTTGGGAACCAATAATTTTTGTAAGTCCCTCAAGGACTATTGTGACGCGATTCTTTTGATCGAATTGGCCTTAGATGGAAAATGGTGTATATATTGAAGAACAATAAAATGAACTAGAAAATCAGCAGATGTAGTTGAATTTTGCGTTTTGTTACAATCGATCTTTAGACCATTATACGATAATGGTGGTAGGACATTTCTTAATGATCCGTTTTATTTAAAGACAAAGTGTCATGTTCATTCCCATGAATGTTTTGATCGTCTGATGATGTCCTCTTTCAAAAGTTTTGAAACTCTTTTTGAGTAGCTTTTAGTTTAATTGCAGGTTGTTGTCTTTTAATGAACAATATTTTGTACAGTTGTGATGATATGGTGCACCGTGTTGGAGACACGTAGCTTTAAATTGCTAAGATCGAACAACAACTTTTGATCTCAAAGTGCTGTTGATATTTCTGTTGAAGTATGCACTGGAGACGGCTGTATGACGTAAAACTCTAAACGTTCGGAAGAAAGGGTCCAGAAACTTTTCTCAAGACCGGTGGAGGGGTCAATGGTAATTTAATTGTCAAAATCAACAATAAGCCGATATTTTTTAGGACCATTGTGCTGTGCGAGATCATGGCGACGACGAAGGTATGAGAAAATTCACGTCGTATGAACGGAGCAATTCCGTCTACCATAAGTGGCAATAGGCTCTCCCTTAGCTGTTGCGAGTAGAACACATAAACATATCGAAGCTATGGACTCACTCATGAAAAAAGAAACAGCGGAACTTGTGTTTACGATAAATTCGTCTCCAGTTTTAAAATCTAGAAAATGCAGAATTTCATTTGATTGCTTGTCCGAGTCATATAGGTAAGAAGGCTGGTCATCGCACATAAAAACTATCGGTTGTATTCTATTCGAAGTTAAGTATAGTCGGACGAAAGTAATCAACAGAAACTGCAGCAATTGGCATTTGAATGTAAATTATCCAATTTTGCGTGAAAAATATGCACTTCTATATTGCAGCATGTGTTCATCCATGGAAAAAACTGCCAACCGTTTGGTAAACTCACCAAACGGTGCAGACGATTTCGATACGTGTTGAAAAACGTTCGGTGATTATAGCACAAATTCATGAGAGAATATTGCCTGAAGGGTCGAGGGGATTCATCTCTCGTTTGTACTGATATGTCTGATTTGGGCGTTATTTTTATTCGCGGTTTTATTAACTTGTGCTTTGTCTACAACTTATCTTTCAAAACTTTTAGTCAAATCTTAAAGAGATCTCTCCAAAGAGGATAGTCTAACGTTATCAGATGTGAGACTTGCACTTAGACATTCAGCTAACTTTAGTTTGAGGATATTCTTATTTGGAAACCACTTATAGGACATTAAAACGAATACAAATAAAGCAATTTAATTTAAAACATACGTGCCCTCTTAATTTTAATGCAATTAACAAAGCACGTACCAAAATTGCTTCCAATATTTGAACAAACTATGCTGTTGGTAAATTTTATTTTAATTCACGGCGCGCGGTTTGAAATGGCTCCGATTTTGTCGCATACTGATATTGAAAAAATCGTTACAGACTTTCAGAACTCTATGAATGTGCTGAAGGAAGAGAACAACCGCATTAAAAATAGAATGTCAAAATTGGAAACTGATGTTGATGTGTATGCGACGAAATTGGAACTAGCGGAGAAGAAAAATGTAACTTTAAGTGTGCAAATTGTCAAATTGACTGAGGCGCTACATGCGAAGTTAGATAAATTACAGATAGATGTTTAGCCATGGATTGAGTTGGCTGACATTACAGTGGAAGACGACACGCCAATCAAAAATAAAACATAAGGGGAAGAAATACTAAATATATTGGCGAATGAATTCTCAGTGCGGAATAGCAAACAAGATCAGCTAATTTTTTTCAATCTTGACGAAAATGCCGACATGAAATACGTTGAGAAATGAAATGTTTTTATCAACGATGAGACGCATGCTGACATTGCTAAATGTTATGGGGTGGGAAAACGGTCCGATCGTCCAAGACCTGTGGTTGTAAAATTATCAAAGTGGCCAACAAATGTGCAGATCGAGGCCATCAATGAAAAGAAAGGTGAGAATCTTAATTTTCATAGCATAGTTATTGGACGTGACAAAACAATTCTCCAACGGAAGTTGGCAAAAGTAAAAAAGCTAAAGAACAACCAGGATCGGAAGCCGTCTACTTCTGATCATGCTAATATAAGGAATTTATCGATAGAAGGTACAATATCAAAAAACTATGTATCGTTACTCAATGTTGTGGACAGCGGGGGAAGGAGAAATATAGCTTCAAAACCCGGAAAAAGAACAATAAAGAAACAAACAATGCTGAACCAGTAAAATTCGTTAACTGTTTA
Source organism: Eudiplozoon nipponicum (assembly GCA_029291075.1). NCBI lineage: Eukaryota > Metazoa > Platyhelminthes > Monogenea > Mazocraeidea > Diplozoidae > Eudiplozoon > Eudiplozoon nipponicum. The sequence continues at coordinate 11,620 of JAQBSW010004329.1, forward strand.
GATAAGTCGTATACTACATATACTTTATTTTGTGCTAACTTTAGAAGTGTTAAGAACAAAAACTTTTTGCTGTGTATATTATAATAAGTAACGATTTTTATTTTGTAATATTATCTGAAACTTGGCTCAACAAGGATATTGAAAACCAAAAATTTGATATTCCTCACTATTCTTTATTTCGAAAAGATAGATCGCTGAATAAAAGAGGTGTAGGAGTACTCATTTATAGTAAATCTGTATTAAATGCGAAAATTTAACATACTAGTGAATATAATGCTATCATTGATTTTTTTATCTATACAAATCGATAATCTGATCTTAACCTCGGTTTAAAAACCGACGTATGCTAGTTTATATGATGATCAAACATTTACCAATTCTTTTCCATCTATTTTTGACTATCATGGCTATAATGTCGTGTTAGGTGATTTTAATAAGTAACATGACTGTGAAACAATTAATTTTTTCTAATCATGATCACGAGCAAATAATAAAGGAATCAACTATAGGTTCGAAATGCTTAGATCATGTATATTTAGAAATTGAAACGGTGAAATCACACAATTATTATATTGTAAACTATTCCAAAGAATTGGATCACAGACAAATCATTTTACAATGAAACATCTTGAGTAGCAAAACACATAAACTTAATTTTGATAATGCACACGTGCAATGTTCCCGAATCAACTGGAATCTTTTTAGAGAGTTGAGCATACTGATTGATTATGAAAGTTTTTATATCATGAACACTGACGAATTTGTTTCTTCTGTTTCAAAGTTATTATCTGATATATTTCAGGCATCTACGTTTACGTATAATATACCTAAGCGAATCAATAGGAAATTATGTAAACAAAGAATTAAACGAGATAATATAATGAAGTGTAGTCTTATCAATAGTATTTAAAAATGAGGTCAGATTTTATTGATAAAGAAATTGATTCATCACTGCTGATAATCCGTCAAAGATCAAAACAAATTATTTTGGCCAAATTGACGAGTAATCCTAGACAAGGATACAAACTCCTCACAGACTACAGTAAATATAAGGAAAAGTTAATGCTTAAATTACCTGTGGATAAAACTGAGTATGAATTTCTCTGTGAATTGGATGAAGTATGTTGCAATTTGATATGTCATCCACAGAATAAAAGCAGTTTCATGGATCTATCTGATCCCACGGGAGACCAGAAACCAGGACTTGTTATTGACAGTGATGCATTGGTAAAATTAATGTTAAAAATAAAATCAAAAAAACAAAAAGATCACCTTGGTATGTCGATTGATAACCTGCTTCAATTACCTTTAAAATTTATGAATGCGCTCTGCAATTTTATAAATAGAATTTTGAAGAATGAGATATTACCAATCGATATACTAACAATAGTAGCTAAACTGTTGCCAAACGTTAGTAAGCCAATGTGCTTCAGTGATTATAGACTAATCTTTATTATTCCTTCGTATTTGAAGATAATAGAACGATTGATAATAGAGCATTTATAACGTATGTTGCCGCTGATTTTGATATATGTCAACATGGCTTTACGAAAGATAGATCGAAAACTACTAATATGCTTTCTATGTGGAAACATGTAATTACATTAGATGAGAATAAGTTAGATGCATTAAGTGTATTTATAGATATCTCAAAAGCTTTTGACTCTATATTCTTTGATGCTATTTTGAATGCGATTAATTTATTGAATATTGATCCGAATATTTTTAGATTACTTAGATACTATTTATATAATTGAAGAATGAGTATTCAAGTAAACGATTTGATATCTAAATCGAAAAGGGTAACAAGTGGAGTTCCACAGGGATCAAGTTTGGGGCCAATTTTATTTAAAATCGTATTTGCACATTTGGAAACTAAGATCCTTAACGGTCGAGTTTGCAAATTCGCTGATGATTTAAAAATAATCTTTCCAATTGATCCAAAAAATGTCGAATTCTCCAAAAATAATGTGACACTAGATTTGTATGATTTAAGTAGATATTGGATAACACTAGGGCTGAGAATAATCTGTAAAATGGCGAGAGCTTTAAAAATAGATAACAGAACAGTCTTTTATTATGTTTATTTTCATGATGTTGTCATTAATGATGTTTTTGAGATTAAACTTATGCAAGAAATAAAGGATTTAGGCATAACTATTCTGTAACACGCGGCTCCGCGTTACAACCCAACGATGTTCGATTTTGACAAATATAGTGCTCTTTAAGGTCAAATAATCAAACACTGTTCTTACACAATATTTCTCTTAACTGTGATTTTAGAAACAATCTCTGTTAGTTTCAAGCAGTTTTAATTGAGATTTCTTGAACTGCAATTTTATTTGTAATTAATAGGGTTGTTTATTAAATATACACACCCGCGCGCAATACGCATGGAACATGCGGTGGATTATAGTGTCACAGCGGATTTATTTCGCTCAGTTGGATTATTCGCAGTTTATGCAAGGGATTTACTGTTCGCATTTAACTATACCTATCCAAATTTCAGAGTAAAATGGATTATTATAATTACATAAGTTAAAACCATAGCAAACAGTGAACTAATTATTTGTGAATTTTTGTCATTGAAGTCTTTACACGAACTTTATCACATTTATCTTCAGTGACAACTTTTAACAGTGACTATGTTCATATCATCATGTATTTTCAATCGGTTACATATATTCATTTCAATTCAGACATTTGTGAAAGAATAATTGCTTGTGTGTAAGATATTCAATTTTATAAACAGCGTTCATTTTGCTACCGTCTAGAGCACGGACAATTTTGTTTAACTGTGACTTGTGCATAAGACATTCAACTTTGTGAACAATGTTCTGACTTTTGCCGTCTAGAGTACGGACAATTTAGTTTGACTGTGACTGGTGTTTAAGACATTCATTTGTGTTAAAATTTAATTTTATTGCCGTCTAGAGCACGGTCAATTTGAACTACTTATGAATTCATGCGCGGTGTTATTTACAATCCATTTGTGATCATTCGTATTAGTCTTCTCTCATCACCCATCGGGAAAAAGCCGGGGATTGATCATGTGCAGGGATCTCCACAGCCGCTACCAATCCAATGTAGGGAGCAATTAATCTCGCAAAAGCCCCCTACAATTCAATGTACAGCTTCTTCTGAGAGACATATTGAAAGGATAGTAGACAGTGCCAAGAAAAGATGGGCACTAATAAATCGAAATATCTTATCGAATGACATAAAACTTAAAATGTATATAATATGGATTAGACCGATACTAGAATATGCTGTTGCTACTTAGAATCCATTAATCAAGGGTTTGTCCAATAAGATAGAATCTGTACAAAGAAATGTTGTGAAACAAATTAGTCCTATCTCCTGCACTATATACGCCTCTAGATTACAGTTTGTATCACTGAAAACTTTATGGTTTCGGAGAATGTTCTTGTGCATATAAGTTTTCCATTTGAACCAGTGGATTGGTGCCTATATGAATCCGAATAGAAAGAGTCATGAAGTTGGAACTAGATCTGAACATATGGCAATATCTCCTCCTTTGATGGGGAATGTTGCGAGCAAGTTATTCTCTTTTTCGAACATCTACAAAATTTATAACCAATTGTCAAAGGGGCTAAGAGAAATGCCTCCATCTAAGATTTCTTTTAAATTTTTATCTACTGAACTTGGAAAAGTCTACAATCCTGCTGATATTTTTCATTTTGATTATGATAATACTTTCTCATGGTTGAATAAAAGACAATGATAATTGTTATCGGAAGCAGAATTTCTTGAGATTTTTATTTCCAAGTTTTGTATTATTAAAATTGAAATGTTATGCATTATATCATCATGTTAGTCAACAATACATACAATCAATTGCTAGTCATGGTTCTCAATTTTTTGCATAATGTTACACTCGAATTATACCTTAATTTTTCCTATTTTGATGATGTATCTATTATTCTTTACAGTCGAACTTTCTGATATTGATATATTGTACAGTACAACTAGTGAGATATACTTATCTACATGAGACTAATTGCACAATTTTATGTGATGTGATAACTTTTTTTTATATATTGTACATTTTCCAATTTTATTATTTGATGGAACATGTGTGGTTTGAATCCAAATAAAGATATTCTATTCTATTCTATTCTAAATTCGTCCACCATACTAAATATCAACCACCACAAATTGAACACGGAATATGGCACAAAACTTGTCGCTCTTTTATACACTCGTAGGCGTGCCAAAAATTAAAACTGATTGAAACATAGAATTCGTTGAATTTATTTTCGAATATTCAAAAATTGTGCAACAGATTAATCACGATGAAAAGGACGCGATGATCCATATATAAAATCATTATAATTTGCGTATACGATATGCTGACGTCGGCTAGTTGCTCTTCACCAAATAACTCCCGTCCAAATGAATTTGTAGTTGAAAAATTTATTTGATGATATGATATAATTATATGAACCAAATAGTTTCATTTACTCTTATGTAGATAAGTAAATCTCAATAGTTAGGATATACGATTTATCAGCATCCGAACATCCAGCAGTAATATCACTGCATACGCTATAACAATACTGGTCAAATATTTATGATAAAGGAAAAACTGTCCTTTTAATTAAGCGCATTATAGATGATTATGTAAATAATTATAGTGTAACGACACAAATTAATGGCCGACATATTGCGTAAATTAAATTCAATTTTATTTACGTTGCACCAATGAGAAAAAAGCGAAATTTGCCGTTTAACCAATAGTGTGCAAGTAGACATGGCATGCTATTTAAGCACGGCAATTTACCATGCAAGTCAGTTGTTGCATTTGCATTCTGCTTTGCGTTACGCGTGTGCGTTCTGTCGGCTGTCAATACCTACGCTGGTGATTTGATAGTTTCACCAACAATTGGCTACATCCGTGACTCATCTTGTTGCGGTACAACCAGCGAGATGAGCCAATTAATTGCAGAACCTGAACGACGTTATCCACATCGTGAATACAACTCTACAACAGAAGCAACAACAACCAGAGTCCACCCAAGGCTCTAGGACATCTTCACACTCTGAATAATTCAGGAGAACGCACGACCAGGCCCTCTTAAGGGCCCCCCTATCAGTAACAAATCTCTATTCAGAGCACCTTAACCGAGTTTGTAACGTCGTACGGCATTTACTTGAAGCCGGGGCGTTTACAATAGATATGCCACAATCTGCTCAACTAAATCTCTTCTTCTTGTTTCAGCAAACAATCGGAAACTCAAAAAGCCTACTGAACCATCTGTCATTCATTAAGCACTGGTTCCTCCACGCTTTGCATCAGCCGCATTCTCGCTAATTTGAAGTCAATGATCCCTGCATGTGACGCTGGAGTGCCGACTCACTTCGTTCTAGTCGATCCTTCCTGGTCCAATGGAATCTCCATTCCACCCGAATTATCTATCACAAAGTTGATTAAATGACTTCTGTTTCTCAACTCCATCCTCCCCTATGGTTATATACTTTGCTAGTTACAATTGCAATCAACTTTACATATCCTACTATTGATTTGTACATTATCATTTCAATTGTTTGGCCTGTTGGCCTTTGTTGCCAAATTAATCTTTTATTATTTATTTATCATCAAAGTTCAGAGACCTGATAATTGGAAAAATTAAAGCATAATTCGAGTATAACATCATGCATAAGTAAAAAGCATAACTAGAAATTATTTATTAGTTGTAGAGGCCCTTAGGTCACTACCATAAGGGGGTCTCTTGGATGCCAGGCCCGGAAAATCCATATATGCGGAATGATCATCTATCTTGGAACACTTAAGTTCCTCTGAACTATCTCTTAAGCTACAATCCTTAAGTCCGCTAGCCAACTGCTCTGTATCCTCAGTATTTAATAAACCAGACATGATATTATTAAATATTATATTAATTAAGTAAGCTTACCCGGAGACACTGATGTCCACAAATTTACAGAATTGGAATGGTTGAGACCTTGAAACAAATATTCACTTAAATTACCCAAAGCAAACTTGTGGTCCTTTTCGCTGATAATTAAAAACAACAAAATGACGAGAAGATTGCAAATTTTTATTCACAAAGCAATCGGTGATGGAACCACGCAGTGTCCCGCTTATGCAATTCAGAAACTCAGATAAAAAAACTCTCTCATTTTCTTTCACAAAACAAGTCCAAAACTTCGACAATATGAACAAAAGAAATTTCAAAAAATTTTACAATATTTTTCAAAAATTACAATATTGTTTTAAGAAACCAGCGATAACATCAAATGTCCTAAAATAAAAATTGATTTTTTTTTATATGAGAAGTTAATTTCTGTCTGATAATTAATTTAACCTCTACATAGTAATTCTGACTAGAGGTTTATTTTAGGCTCATGCTAAGTTATAACTTTCTGATGTTTACGTGATATTGTAAGCAAAATAGCAACCAGCTGTAATTATCTAACTGAAGGTATCGTATATGTTCATCACTAAACAGACTGTTTAACTAATCTGTCAATTAGTCACTGTAACTCCTGTGTTTGGCGGCTCTTTCATATATAATATGAATTTTATACTTTCATGCTGCTGTAGTAAAAATTCAAAATACGAGGATGATGTAAAATTTGCTATAACCGAGAAACCAGTTTATTCTTGGTAATATTTTGATAACAACTATTTGAAAAGGGATTTAAGAAAAACAATAAATACTGAAGATTACATACTGGATAATAAAGTTAATGGAATTTTCGGGAGGCTACCTGGACAAATAAATCTTCAGCAATTTATTATACAAAGATGTGAGGTAGGCATTACGAAAGGTTATAACAAAGAATTGTTACATATACTTATACGACTGCGTAAACTCTATAACTATTGACGACTGTAACAACTGTCATATTTTTGTCGGACCAACAAAAAGCAGGTACATTTCGCATAATTTACGATATAGTTTCTTTGTAAGAAATACGAAAAACTGTTTCATAATGACAGCTTGTCAACAGTACAGAACGAGAGATTGCTTTAACGTGCATACCTTTCTTTCCTGTGTCTCTGAACCCATAATCGAATCCAGTACTAAAATGATATTTTCGCCTTTCACCTGCTATTATAACGATTTAAACGGTAGGTTTTTCTGTTTTCCTCCATAAATTGAACGAACGATAAAGTTTATTGAAATATGTGTGTATGTGTAGAGGCTCCTAACCTATTAGTGTCTTAGAACCCCATAGATGCCAGATCATGATCAGTCTTTAATTGTATAATAGAATCTGACAAGCTTGTACTTTCATTCATATCTGTTAAATTCATACCTGCCATGTCTTGAGCTAACTTGCTAGTGTCCTCAAACTTAAGATTAGCTTCCATGTTGATCGTATTTTATTATTAATTTCATACTTAATGTTAGACAATCGGAATGTGAAACCTTTCGTGTTACAAAACACCCAAACAAATAATCTGGGAAGGAATATACGTGAAAAACAGAATTACTAAATTACCTGTTCCAGAATGTCCCTAATATATGCGGAAGTAAGAATATAAGACAGTGTTATCAGGAATATATTGTGGAGATCGAGCAAACGAAAAATGGAGGAAATAAAATAAATGCAGCAGACCGAGGAAGTTAAAACCAGTTACGTACAGATACCCGAAAGCTGAAATTGCGCACAATTCAAAGTGTTTATACAGTCAAGTATTTAAACAAAAAAAATTCTGGAAAATAAATGAATAATTTCTTTTTAAATAAAATTCGTTTCAATCAGCCACGGTGGTTTAAATTTATCAATTAGTCACTTTAATTTTGTCGGAGGAAATATCTTCCTCCACATACACCACCTTCTCAAAAAAAGACGGCTAGTAGTATACGTAATCATCATTCTTTGGCTGACGTACTCTTTCAGAACGAGTTGTGCATAATGGCGCCCCTGAAGTCGGCATCGCACCCTGTACAGTTGTCACTGGTTCTTCTGTTTCATCTGGTATTGCCAAATAGTTTTCATGTTGTGAATCGGTAGAATAATATTTTGCTATATTTGACAACGTGTCTTCTGAGTTCTGCATTTCGTTATGTGCCTGTATGATGGGATTGCACACATCAGATTCGTCCATGGAACGATGGTCATTTAATGCATCTAATAATTCAGTTCTATCGTCTAACCAGATAAACTGGGGAATGCAACGATCCAACGTAACACAATCCTCAATGCCATTTATCTCTATGATGACATTTTGTCAGTCCTCCTTTTGACCTTATATGGTCTTTTGTAAAATGGTGTCAGTCAATTCTTCCTATTTTCATTAGTTACATACACATGCGAAGCCGATCTTAGATCAGAGGACACATAGCACTTGGTTTTTGCTTTTCTAGTCTTTGACGGAGCCAAACGACACATCTTATCTCTAAGTGCTCCTACAAACCAATCTACATAACTATAAGCTCAATCAAGACTACTTGGAGTTTCTGTTAGAAGATCTCCAGGCAACTTTAATGGTTCTCCGTAAACCAATTATGCTATTGAAGTACCTAATTGTGCCCTATATCTGTTGCGCATGTCGAGTAGTACTATAGGAAGATCGTGTATCCAGCTTGTTCCACTAGAACACCTTAACGCAGCTTTCAGTTCACGATGCAGCCTTTCTACCATCCCATTTGCTCGGGGGTTGTTTGCGCTAGTATGCAATACAGTTGTTCACATGATTTTGAGAGATCCTTCGAAAAGCTTGGACATAAATTGACTACCGCGATCACTAGTAATCTTTTCCGGAACACCATAACGCGATATCCAATTATGTAGAAACGCAAACAAGACTTCTTGCGCTGTCATATCTTTTAAAATCGCCACTTCGAATTGGCAACTAAATTGATCTACCATAGTTAGCAAATATTTATGGCCATTAACCTCGGGCATTTCGACAATGTCTATATGTACGTGTCTGAACCGTCCAATTGATATCCCAATATTCTGTATCTCGGTTCTGGTATGTCTCCACACCTTACTTATTTGACACTTGGCACAGGCTCTTACCCATATCCGTATGTCTTTAGACATGTGCGGCCATACGTATCTGTCGTTGATCAATCGAATGGTGGCTTTAATGGATGGATGACCCATGTCATGTAACACTTGGATAATCTTGGCCCATAACACCAACGGAAGATATGGTCGTGATTGACTTCTAAACGTTTCACATAAGAACCACTTACCACATGTGAGCTTACGAACATATCCTGGCCTTTTGGACAAAACTAATGTAAAGGGATCCGATCCTTGCGCTTCCTCGATTTGACAAACTAAATCAGGTATCGAATTGTCTAAATTCTTTAATGGACCTTCAAATATCAGCTCGACATCAGCTTCATTCGGTCTGCTATGTGCGTCTGCTACCACATTCTCCTTACCAGCAATATGAGACACTATGAAATCGAACTCGGCTAACCGTGTTATTTGGGAATTTACTCTACGAGAGTAATTAAGCCTAGCTGTTTTACCAAGTATGCTAATCAATGGCTTATGATCAGTCAATAACTTAAACTTGTGACCATCTAAGTAATGCTCGAAGTGTATTCCTGCTGCATACACTGCTAGAAGCTCTTTACCAAACGTATCATAACGTTTTTCTCGATCACTAAGCTTACGGCTATGAAGCCCAATCGGTCTTACTATGTCCTGATCTCTTTGCTGTAGCACTGCCCCTATTGCAATATCTGAGACATCTGTGATTAGCTCCAATTGTTTCTCCTAATCTACAGGTGCTAGTGTCGTTATGTCACTTAGCATTTCCTTGGCCTTTTGGAATTTTTTTCGGTCTTCTGGACACAAGATTATAGGCCAAGACTTCTCGATCGTGCTCTTTTCAATAGTGAGATGGCGTGTCAACGATCCTAGAATTCCGGCTAGACCTGGAATGAATCGACGGTAATAGCTAATCATGCCCAAGAACCTTCGCAGCTGGCGCACGGTTTGGGGCTCTGTAACGACTTTAATAGCTTGGATTTTATCTTCCAAACGATTAATTCCGTCTTTGGACAGTATATGACCAAGATATTTAACTGCAGAGCATCCAATGTTACTCTTATCAGGTTTGACCACTAATCCATATTGTTCCAGCCTGGTCAAAACCGTTTCCAAATGCCTACAGTTTTCATCACGTGAGCGACTAAAAATTATAATGTCGTCTATGTACACCCGCGCAAATGGACAATTCTGAAGGATTTCTTCAGCCAAACGCTGGAATGTCTGACTTGCATTTTTCAAACCAAAAGGCATTCGAAGAAATTCATGCGATCCCCCTCCTGGAAATCTGATTGCGGTGAGTGGTATCGAACTTTCTTCCATTGGTACCTGATAGTACGCTTTCTGGAGATCTAAAGTTGAATGAACCTCATATCCCATTATATCTCGGAGCAAAGTACTCTGGTTAGGGAGAGGATAAGAATCACCCTTTGTCACTGAGTTTAATAGACGATAATTTCCACAAACCTTCCATTGACTCGGTTCAGGTTTGGGAACTACCACTATTGGGGAAGCAAAGTTGGAATTTGGCCTTCCACAAATCCCCTCTTCGCGCAATTGGAGAAATTCAGACAAAGCAACTTGTTGCTTGTGTTGTGCCAATGTTTGAGCCTTTGGTGAACAAGATAATGGAGCCACCAATCCTATTTGGTGTTCTACTCCTGTCTTCAATCCTATCCTTTTGGCACTGAAAGGCTGAAACACTGCTAGGTTCTTCTCAATGATATCGGCAAAGTCATGTGCGACCGTTGGACGAGGTAAAAGAACTGTTCTAACTACCGATGTGTTAGACTCAGTATGTGTTGACACCCCTACGCCTTCTGCGATAGTCCTAGCTTTGGAGTCTAATGTCAGTTTGAAATATGTCAAGAAATCCATCCCAATGATGTGGTTCTTGACATCGGCCACGAGAAAATTCCATCTAAAAGAAGATTTCTGGCCTAATGTCACCGACATTTCTTTCATCCCTTTGACTCCTATCGGACTACCGTTAGCTACCCATAGTTGATAATTAAATGTGGGACAATCTGCTTCCACTACGTCTGACCTAACTATGCATACATGAGCACCCGTATCGATGAGAAATTCCAGTCCAGATAATTCATCTTTAATAATGAATTTGTTGCTGGATAATCCGGCAATGTTTTCCAGACCTCCGCTTAGTAAGAATCTGACTCTCTTGCCCTCTGTATCAGTGCTATTTGGTCTTGGCGCATTTTTAACTTTTGTCTTAAGTATGCCTTTTATAGGCATATCTGGGAGCCTCTGCAATGGAAACCCCATATGGCTCCTACTAGCGGGGGTTTTATCATTTTCCCGGTGATGGATTTCTCTCTACCGGTTTAGTGCTTCCTTTCCATCTTAGTCCACCTAATCGTGGGTATATACAATTCTCACCTTGGCACTTTGCACTTCGTCCGTATGCACAATGTGCCTTACACCATCCGCGTTGCCCTTCGAAGCGTTGATGCGAGTGACTCCCTCGACGTCTAGTATATCTTTCCTGAATCTCAAGTTGCGAAATGTCTCAAAGTATACTAGCAACTTCTCTACATAAGTAACGCAAGGTTTCTTGTATCGTCAGGTTGGTTTCGGTATCTGCCCTAACTGGCTGCACCATGACAGAATCTGCTTTTACAGCATGTACTTGTGGTTCCAGCTGTTTATACACTCCGTCTAGCCCTCTGAGTTTAGTTGACCAATCAATATTCATTGTGTCAAATACTTCTAATGTGGTTCTAAGCCTAGATGGTAGCTCAGCTGTAAAAATAGAATTTACCACATCTCTGGATATATTCAACCTGGAAGCTTTTGTGCAAAGGCGTTCGTAAAACTCTGATGGTAGTTGACGCCCCATCTTTTCTAAGCGTAATAATTCGCACATTTGTGCTGATCTTCCAGGCTGATATCTTTGTTGTATTTCGGCCATTAATAACTCAAATGCATTATACAGTTTTTCTTCTACAGTTCTGTCTCTGAATTTTTCCAAGGTGTTTCGGAAATTCTCAGGCATTGCCATCCATGCCGCAACAAATTTTCCATAGGGTTTAAGATATTATATGCACTAAATATCATTTGAGCATCCCCAAACCAACTTGAGTGTTTTTCAGATTTATATTGCGGTAGACTAAATATTCTTGGACTGGCGCGGTCGCCAAATTTTGTAGAGGCTCCTAACCTATTAGTGTCTGAGAACCCCATAGATGCCAGATCGTGATCAGTCTTTAATTGTATAATAGAATCTGACAAGCTAGTACTTTCATTCATATCTGTTAAATTCATACCTGCCATGTCCTGAGCTAACTTGTTAGTGTGCTCGAACTTGAGATTAGCTTCCATGTCGAACGTATTTAATTATTAATTTTATACTTAATGTTAGGCAATCGGAATTTGAAACCTTTTGCGTTTCAAAACACCCGAGCAAATAATCTGGAAAGAAATATACGTGAAAAACAGAATTATTAAATTACCTGTTCCAGAACGTCCCCAATATATGCGGAAGTAAAAATATAAGTAAGTGTTATCAGGAATATATTGTGGAGATCGAGCATACTAAAAATGTAGGAAATAAAATAAATGCAGCAGACCGAGGAAGTTAAAACCAGTCACGTAAAGATACCCGAAAGTTGAAATTGCGCACAATTCAAATTATTTATACGGTCAAGTATTTAAACAAAAAATTCTGGAAAATAAATGAATAGTTTATTTTTAAATAAAATTCGTTTCAATCAGCCACGGTGGGTTAAATTTGTCAAATTGGTCACTTTAATTTTGTCGGAGGAAATATCTTCCTCCACATAGGGCAACAAGAACAAGAAAGGCTTTACTTGATTTTATCTAATCTTCTGCTCCAAGAGCATGTTACAAATAAGTTCGATATTGATGTAGAAGGCAAAACATTTTTAAGGTTGCGTTTGTACGAGTGTTTTTTATTATACATTTTGAACGATCAAGAAAGCAACATGAAAAGTATATTAAATTTTGAGCTTTAAAAATAGGTAACGGTCTCTGTGTTGACTAAAAGCGATTTTCGTTATGCTTCGATTGGATGATCTCACTTTCTGAGTCGTTACATTATTTGTAGACATCTTGGAGAAGTTAGACTAGGCAGTCACAGAGTTATTTGCTGACTACTGAGTGGTAACTGTATTCAGATTCTTCATAATAGTTTCGCCCTTAAACTTTCTTTGTAGAGATTACTTCAGTTTGTTAAGCACCACCAGGCCGAGGCAAACCTTTCTATAGGGTCCGTCATCCATCTTAGTTTAAAATAAAATTTTGCTTCTTCGACCCATTCAGAATGGTTGTCTGGTCTGTACATATTAAACTTGACATTGCTATCCATAGAATTGTGGCAATAACGATCATCTACATCATATCTTCCCGCATAAAGGATCCTGGCGTGGTCGCCATTTTTTGTAGAGGCCCTTAGGTCACTACCATAAGGGGGTCTCTTGGATGCCAGGCCCGGAAAATCCATATATGCGGAATGATCATCTATCTTGGAACACATAAGTTCCTCTGAACTATCTCTTAAGCTACAATCCTTAAGTCCACTAACCAACTGCTCTGTATCCTCAGTATTTAATAAACCAGACATGATATTATTAAATTACTTATAATTTATATATTATATTATGTTAAGTAAGCTTACCCGGATACACTGATGTCCACAAATTTACTGAACTGGAATGATTGAGACCTTGAAACAAATATTCACTTAAATTACCCAAAGCAAACTTGTGGTTCTTTTCGCTGATAATTAAAAACAACAAAATGACGAGAAGATTACAAATTTTTATTCACAAAGTAATCGGTGATGGAACCACGCAGTGTTCCACTTGAGCAATTCAGAAACTCAGATCAAAACTCTGTCATTTTTTTTCCACAAGACAAGTCCAAAACTTCGACAATATGAACAAAAGAACTTTCAATAGAACTTTCAAAAAATTTTACAATATTTTTCAAATATTACAATATCGTTTTACGAAACCAGCGATAACATCAAATGTCCAAAAATAAAAATTGATTTATTTTTATATGAGAGGTTAATTTCTGTCCGATAATTAATTTAACCTCTACATAGTAATTCTGACTAGAGGTTTATTTTAGGCTCATGCTAAGTTATAACTTTCTGATGTTTACGTGATATTGTAAGCAAAATAGCAACCAGCTGTAATTATCTAACTGAAGGTATCGTATATGTTCATCACTAAACAGACGTTTAACTAATCTGTCAATTAGTCACTGTAACTCCTGTGTTTGGCGGCTCTTTCATATATAATATGAATTTTATACTTTCATGCTGCTGTAGTAAAAATTCAAAATACGAGGATGATGTAAAATTTGCTATAACCGAGAAACCAGTTTATTCTTGGTAATATTTTGATAACAACTATTTGAAAAGGATTTAAGAAAAACAATAAATACTGAAGATTACATACTGGATAATAAAGTTAATGGAATTTTCGGGAGGCTACCTGGACAAATAAATCTTCAGCAATTTATTATACAAAGATGTGAGGTGAGGCATTACGAAAGGTTATAACAAAGAATTGTTACATATACTTATACGACTGCGTAAACTCTATAACTATTGAGCGACTGTAACAACTGTCATATTTTTGTCGGACCAACAAAAAGCAGGTATATTTCGCATAATTTACGATATAGTTTCTTTGTAAGAAATACGAAAACTGTTTCATAATGACAGCTTGTCAACAGTACAGAACGAGAGATTGCTTTAACGTGCATACCTTTCTTTCCTGTGTCTCTGAACCCATAATCGAATCCAGTACTAGAATGATATTTTCGCCTTTCACCTGCTATTATAACGATTTAAACGGTAGGTTTTTCTGTTTTCATCCATAAATTGAACGAACGATAAAGTTTATTGAAATATGTGTGTATGTGTAGAGGCTCCTAACCTATTAGTGTCTTAGAACCCCATAGATGCCAGATCATGATCAGTCTTTAATTGTATAACAGAATCTGACAAGCTTGTACTTTCATTCATATCTGTTAAATTCATACCTGCCATGTCTTGAGCTAACTTGCTAGTGTCCTCAAACTTAAGATTAGCTTCCATGTCGATCGTATTTAATTATTAATTTGATACTTAATGTTAGGCAATCGGAATGTGAAACCTTTCGCGTTCCAAAACACCCGAACAAATAATCTGGAAAGGAATATACGTGAAAAACAGAATTACTAAATTGCCTGTTTCAGAACGTCCCCAATATATGCGGAAGTAAGGATATAAGTAAGTGTTATCAGGAATATATTGTGGAGATCGAGCAAACTAAAAATGTAGGAAATAAAATAAATGCAGCAGACCGAGGAAGTTAAAACCAGTCACGTAAAGATACCCGAAAGTTGAAATTGCGCACAATTTAAAGTATTTATACAGTCAAGTATTTAAACAAAAAATTCTGGAAAATAAATGAATAGTTTATTTTTAAATAAAATTCGTTTCAATCAGCCACGGTGGGTTAAATTTGTCAAATTGGTCACTTTAATTTTGTCGGAGGAAATATCTTCCTCCACATAGGGCAACAAGAACAAGAAAGGCTTTACTTGATTTTATCTAATCTTCTGCTCCAAGAGCATGTTACAAATAAGTTCGATATTGATGTAGAAGGCAAAACATTTTTAAGGTTGCGTTTGTACGAGTGTTTTTTATTATACATTTTGAACGATCAAGAAAGCAACATGAAAAGTATATTAAATTTTGAGCTTTAAAAATAGGTAACGGTCTCTGTGTTGACTAAAAGCGATTTTCGTTATGCTTCGATTGGATGATCTCACTTTCTGAGTCGTTACATTATTTGTAGACATCTTGGAGAAGTTAGACTAGGCAGTCACAGAGTTATTTGCTGACTACTGAGTGGTAACTGTATTCAGATTCTTCATAATAGTTTCGCCCTTAAACTTTCTTTGTAGAGATTACTTCAGTTTGTTTCTGGGTAATACGGAATATATCGCATCGTCTTTGTGTTGTTTCACTCCCACTTTTGGGTAGAAAATTCAGACGATTGGTTGACGATTAGGATAAAATAAGCCTTGATCCTTTTGCTGATAATGTTTCCGGTTTATCCTCTTAATTACTGTAAGGAAAGAAATTAAAAGGTGCAAGTATTTGTGTTTTACACGATTTTTAACAGAAGTTGCATTGTTCCAATATTTGGTAACAATAGCCATTTGGCCCGACAACCGAAAACTTCAAGGCAAAAATCACTTGCAGGATTATGTAAAAATTAGTGAAGCATTGACTAGAAATATTTAGCAGTAAAAATAGCAATTGAACCGATAAGAGATGGGTAAGAAAATTTTCGCGTTCCGGTTGTAGCAGAGCCCTACGTATATACCAAAGCAAAATATATCTTTGACACGGATAATATCGACTAAAATCAATTCTTGAAAATTTGGTGGAATCCCGATGAACAGTAAAATACTGAACTTCGGATTGTAGCTCAGCATTTGAATGGCATATCAGTTAACGAACTACCGAGGCAGCAAACAGAAGAGTTTGTTTTTACTGTGGTCTGATGAAGATCCACTGAAGCTGAAAAAGACGAAAGTACCATTCGAATTTAAAATGATTACCGACAGACATTTGTGAGCGAATAGCGCCGAGTTAAGAGTCATTAGTATGACGAATAACGACTAGGTGTATTACGGATGAAAGAGAAACAGATTGCGCTTCCAGTCCGTGTTGTCTCTGATGAATTTATTAAAGAAATAAAGAGTAACCGCCATTTTAAATTCATCGTTTAATAGTGTTATTCTATCCGTGGGTAGTGTGGTGGAAAGTATATTGGTGTTGTGGTTGGATTTGATTAAGGACTTACAATCACGCCTGGCCTATAGGTGGTGAAGGTGAAAGAAATTCGACAACATAAAAGTTCGTGAACACCTTGTGCCTTGAAGCATAATAAGCTAGCCCATTTGAATTTGGTTTTCTCAACCCGAATCTGTCAGTGCTAGGTTGAAAAGCAAAGGGTTGACTACTGATACCTGCGGAACATTAGCGCTGATAGAGGCTTATATCAAGTGACTATCGCCATTTCTTACAGACTTTCATTGATTTCGGAGATGGCAACAGATAAATCTAAATACGCGACAGCATATTCCATAACTTAATAGGGCGGATTCAATCACAAGAAGGAGACAGATTTGAATGCCCTAGAAATATCAATAAAAAGGAGAATGCAGCTGTATCCTTGAGAGATAGAGTAATATTCATTATTTAAGACGCTAGCTAGATTGGTAAAGGAGAAGAGCTCGGTCAAAAACTAATGTTGATCCTGAAAAAGATAGAAACTAGTTCTCGATTTAATTAAATGAAATATTTCATTATAGCGAATTCTATCCAGCACTTTAGTGAATACTGGGATGATGAAAATGCGACGAAAGTCATTAAAAGAGGAGACCAGCGAAGCGACACTTTTACTAATAGGCGATATCGTCGACTTTGAGTGAAGAAGTACACAGAAGACGCGTATTAAAGACGTCTCAGCAAGCACAGAAAATGTTCTCACCCAAAAAAACCGATCAAACCAATGGAGATTCCGTACTGTTCAAATTGATGCTTAGATTTAATTTCTTTATTAGTTTGTACAATCATAGCCGAAGAAACTTTAAACTCGTTTGGATTCCCGGAATCACCACTAATGATCGCCACTGTAGAAAAAGATTATACAGAATAGCAATCTGAAACGAAACTCTGATATTTATCTGCAAAGTTGTTATCAGTAAAGCCAATGAAGTTAATGTTCCATGCCTTGGATGTATGGAACAAGAGGTTCTTAATAATTACGAATTAGAAGCCGACCGAACGCGAATTTCAACACTTAGCGCTTGCTGAATACAGTCATCAATCTGCCGTAGTATACAAGCGTTGGATTGTGAAAATGTCCGAAATCTTTATTTCCGAGCCAGATTATCATACGTCTTAAAAAGTGTGATTATCCTTAAATGAACATTGGTTGCGCGGGCAGTGATAAAAATTACTTTAAACAAGGTGACGATCTTGATATAAGCAGTAGGCCGGTTTCGTTCCTATTTGGAACTCATCGCGTACCGTCCAGAATTTGCCGCGGACAAGGCTGGAACCTGGCTACGTCTATTTCGGAATCTGATGCTCTAACCACTGAGCTACCCTGCGGCAAACTACACATCATTTTCAGTTATATACTAACTAATGTAACTTGGTTAGTCTATTTTTCCTTTAGGTGGAGCTCATCCGCCATCCATTTGGTCCCAAAGTTCCAACTAGCCATTCCTAAACTGGCATTACTGAATAGACACCACTCTGCATGGGGAAGTGGTATTGAAATGAACATTAATATAATTAAATGAGCATTGTTTGCGTGGGCGGTGATAACAATTACTTTCATCAAGGTTGCGATCTTAATATAAACATATACATAAATTTGTGAGTATAAATTTATAGTGTTTAAAAGGCACTCTGTTCTTAAATGACTGATTGTGGATGGCTAATTGGAACTCTGGGTATTAATGGACGCCATATGAATACCACCTAACCAAATAACATTAGTTATAATATAACTGAAGTTTGTGTTTAGTTGTCGGCAGGGTGGCTCAGTGGTTAGGTCTACAGATTCCGATTCGGATGTGCCCAGGTTCGAGCCACGTCCGCGGCAAATTCTGGACAGTACGTGATGAGTTCCCAACGGGGACGAAACTAGTCTACTGGATGAATTATCTATTGTACATTATAAAATTCTTAGCTTAAACTGACAAATGTATGTACTTAGTGGGTGAGGTGTTAATATCAGGATCGCAACCTTGATTTCAATAAATAACTAATGGCTTACCTGTCTATCGCGTGTGTATACCATGGAGAAAGCCTCCGGTTAAGGATTGGCTGAAGAGATGTGTAAAACATTTTCCTAAATTAGGTTCGAAAAGTACCGTCTTAAACAAAAGTTTCGATGGTTTGAGGCTGTTCGATGGTGCGGTAGTTATGGATGGAAGCAGGTTCTTAATGCCATTATAATTACGAATTTGTGCCCGATTTAACTAATAATAAGACGTATCTCGGCAATGGTTAAATGTTGCCTTTCTTCCACAAGGTATTTATTTTGTCTTGAGAGCAAGGTGAAGATACCTCCTCCCACAGGATTCCTACCATCACTGATCGCTAAGAAAAGTGGTCCAAGAGCAATAGGTAGTTGTTCAGATTGCCATTACGAGAGTTGTCCGTTTTTTAAATGCTATGTCTTAACTTCGAACATTATTTATATCGTCATATGTTTCTAATACTGACTTATCTTAAGGCTTTTGTCTACACAGTAGGCAAAATGTATTTCCTGAACTACTCGCTGCAGGTTAATTCGCAGATTATGTCATTTTCTCATGGAGCGCGTGCTGTCGGATGACTTAATTTGTCCACTTGATGCACTTTTTGGGAAATTGCTTGGAAGGAGAGGGTAAAGTCATCAGATTATCTGGCTCTAATAGGCCAGTAGTGTAAGGAGGAATGCCTCTGGCTCACGAGCTCGGCAATTAGGAGATGCGGATTTAGCGTGCTGCATGTTGAAGTTTGAATTATAGCATTTCCACTCTAGTTGCCGATTAGGTAATCGGCGGAATATGCAATATTTAGTCAAGAGACCATTTAATGACAACTGATTCTTTGTGCCTCCTTCAATTTTTCGTCCGCAAAGTTGTTGTTAAAATGCGTGCAGAATAAACATGACCTCGTACACCCTTCATGAAAGGCACCTCATGATTATGTATGGAGGCTCAGCCGCCAAACTGACTGGTGAATAAAAACCCTCTGTGTTCAAATTTTGCAAGGTATCTTCTTATTTATACATGTTGGTATGGTTGACCTGTCCACGAACGGTATCTACCGGCAGGTGCTTACGAATATAAAAATGGTTATTCAAGAGATTTAGATAATCCGATTTTCGTCTAAGACAGACAAGGAGGTTGCACACGAAATACACCTATGTTGCTCCACACCGTATAACAGAAACAACGGATTACAACTTTGTGGCGATCATTCTGGCATTATACTTGGAGCGCTAGGAATCGCGGTCATGGTAAGATGTGAGATAATCTATAATCAAATGAGTTAGTAGATAGATATTACAGGAGAATGAAGGCTTCATTGTTCGCACAGGCGGTGATGGAAACTATTTAAACCAAGGTTGTTAGCTTGATATAAGCACCAATTCCATTATATATATACATATATATATAAAAATATATATATATACTTCAATATAAACTAAGGGTCGTATAATGCAGGAAAGCAGACGTACCCAGTTTCGAACCCTGTCCGCCGCGAATTTTTTACAGTGCTTGAAGAGTTACCAATATGGTCTAAACCGGTCTACCGGATTAATTGCCTTGTCACCATTATACCATGCTTAGTTTCTACTGACAAACGTATGCATGTAATGGAATTAATTTTTATATGAAGCTTGCAGCATTCATTTAACTAATTACCGGAGATTAAAGGCATCGTTACCCGCTGCGAGTCGGGAATTTTTCAATGGAATGGAGGATAATGATCTTAAAACCTTTCTGACATTCTCAATGATAAGATGTCCCAACTAACACCGTTAAAACTTCGGGACTTTTAACTAATCAGCTAAAGGACTTGTTAAAGGCAGGAGATTTGCGTCTAAACAATCACTGATTGCCTGGATGGTGATAACAATTACTTAAGTGTAGATGGTAAGCTTAAAATATATACCAGTCCCATTGTATCTAACCAGTTGCACAATACAAAAAGCTACCATCATTTATACGTACTAATGTGTTTCGACATTCCATTATGACAATCAGAACAAAACAGCTGACGGACTAACGAGGATCAAACCCGACTGCACATATGGTGTGAAAAATAAGACATACGTCACTCACACCACGTAGTTCTGCATTCATTGTAGTTGACTGACAATTTCGATTACACAATTCCAATGCACGCATAAACGTTATAACCTAACATATATTGATTACGCGGATGGTGATTTGAATAATTTAAATCAAGTTCGCGAGCTTCAGATAAACGCCAATCACATTGTATGTTACTAGTCACAAGATGTAGTAAAACTAACGTCAATCACATTTACTAACGTGCATTGATTCGCCATTAGTATGAACAGAGCACGGCAGAAATCTGATTAACGAGGATTAAACCCAAATAATATATAGAGAAAAAAATTTTATGTATGCGACTCCCACCTCTAGTAGTCTCGAAGAAATTGGATTTGACTGGAATTGTCGGATACAAAATTGCTATGCAATCAGGAACATTAGTGTTGTACAGCTTTCGCCTCATATATATATATATATATATATATATATATATATATATATATATATATATATGGTATACAATTTAACAGTCATTTATTGCATGGAAAAAAGGTATAATCTCATGTGCACATTCGTTTCGTGCTTACTGGCGACTCATCAGTAGGAGCCAGTGATATACCCTAATCAACTATATGTTTTGGTGAGGAATGTGGGACAACTTTGCGGTACATTCTCTTATACGAATGTCTATTCAAGCATTAAGAAGGTTAACTTCATATGATCTCTTCGGAAATACGACATAGAAGCCAACTCACTGAGCAAGTGTATATTAGGTATTGCGTACCTAGTACCGAATAAATTCAAATAGGACCAGAAATAGATTTCAAAATCAGCATGAACGAAAGATGTCATCTCATGTAAACATGCACACACGAATAAATAAATAAATATATATATATATATATATATATATATATATATATATATATATATATATATAAAATACACTTTCCATGTGAAACAATTAAATTAAATTTTATCAGATACAAGAAACTGTTCTTTCTTATTTTTTCTCAGCTACCTATAAATGAACATCTCTTTATATAACAATTGAAAGGAAAACAAGATAGAAATATGTAAACATGGAGAGAGTGTGTAAAACGGAACCTAACCAATTGCGCGTGTCACCTCCAGTTCAAGCTCAATGCCAGAACATGCTTTTTCTGCTTGCATAAATACGGCTGCGATTTGTTTATCCATGAAGCTTCGTGTGTGGCTAACTATCTTTTGTTATAGCATTTACTAATTATTTTAAATGCTACGTCTGGGGAACATACGTGCGATGTTTCGATGATGTGTTGCGCAATTGCAGACGTGTATTCACCATTTGATTTAAAACAGGCGTTTAAGTTGCAATGTTCTCTCATTCGAGTAACTAACCGTCTGGTCGATCGGCCTACGTAAGTTGATCGACAACTTGCGCATGTATATTGGTAAATAATATTTGACGTCGGCAGTACCGGTTGTTTCTCTTTTATTGCTGGTAACGGCAAGTTTGTGACCTTAAACAACACTCGTAGTTTAGCTGCATTAATTGTGTGTGTTAATTCCGCTTCAACTTTCTTTGGTGCTATTCGAGAAATAGCATCCCCTTAAATGGGATTTTCAGGTGTACGGCTTTCTTTTCTGGTCCGAAATACGTCTGTTTTTGTTTACTTCCTCTCTTAATAATAATAATAATTAATTTTCTATGATAACCATTTGACATTAAATCTTTTATTGCTCTATTATATTCGCTGTATTTTTAATATTGACTAATCAACCTGTCAGTTCTTATATATATATATATATATATATATATATATATATATATATATATATATATATATATATATATATATATATATATATATTAAATTTATTTGGCAACAAAGGCCAACAGACCCAACAATTGAAATGATGAGGTACAAATCAGAATGTAGGATATGTGAAGTTGAATTTAATTGTGACTAGCAAAGTATATAACCATAAGGGAGGAGGGAGTTGAGAAAGAGAAGTCCTTTCATCAACTTTAATCTGGAAGAGTCCAGAATGGGTCAGAGGTAAGCTTCATCAAACGAGTCTTATCGGGCTTCAATTTATGAGCGATTATGCTAAGCTACGAGTGTAACGAAGATAACAGCTGAGTGATAAGAGGTAGGGAGGAGTTGAATGCTGTGGGGTTGCTGAATACAACTACAATGTCATATGCATACTTGAACAGCTTGAATAGGCTCTCATCAAACTGCACTTGAGCGAGTGTTAGGTTGAATAATATAGGACCAGGTTCGGAGCCCTGGGAAACTCCAAATCGGATATTGGCTGACCTCGAGCGACTATTTCCGAACTTTACCGTTGTGTAACGGTGTCGGAGATAATAACTGATAAGATTGAAGACTTTGCCGCAAATAAGACTACTTAACAAGGCGGATTCAATTGCCGAGAACGACAGTGAATCAAATATATATATATATATATATATATATATATATATATATATATATATATATATATAGAGAAAAATGAACTGTAATCCATGGAAAAGTATTTATTAATAAATTAAGTTTACACTAGAAGAGGAAAAGGGTGGATATCTATCTTTTCTAGATGTTAGAATAATGAGAGATTAAGAAGGTACCATCTCAAGATCGGTTCACAATAAATCTAGCCGGACTTGGCAGTATATACGTTATTTCAGTAGCGTACCTAGAGCGTACAAAAGGAACCTGATAATAAATTTTGGCACACAAATACGCATGATTTGTTCACCGAAAAACGTTGAATTAGAGCTAAATTTGCTTCGCAAAACGTTGATAAATAATGGCTATCTCGAATGGTTTATATAATATAACTTGAGGCAACGTAAAAAAACTGAGATCGGTTTGGAGGAAAACAAAATACCCCAGAGATTAACGCTAAGTACTCCCTTTGTAGGTGATCTTCGAGATGAGATCTTCAAAAGAAAAGTAATTCGAGCGACTAAAGCACAGTTTCCGTCAATACAGGTGCGAGTGGTGTTCAACACAACAAAACTGATGCGCACGAATGAGAAAGATAGCCTCTCTGTGACGTCAACACCTTTGTCTGTATACAAATTTAACTGTATCTGCAACGCTCAGTACATCGGCAGATCAAATAAGAGGCTCGAAACTGGAATAAATCGGCATCTCCATCAAAACGTATTATAGAATGATGTAACTCCTGCACAAAAATCATCAATTTGTGAAAATGTCCTATTCACATGTCATGCTTTTAGTATTAATAATTTGTCATTTTTGTACAAGATAAAAACGGACAAATTGCTTCTGTCTTTTGAAGCTATTACATTTAATAAGCTAAATCACTGCTTAAATGTACAGAAAAGAATTCAAAAATAAATAAAATTTGACTCGAACAAAAACATATCTAACAGGCCTTCAAAAATAACCCGTGCCGCAAAATACGACGTGCCCATCAATTTTGGATACACTCAAAATGAAAGCGATGACACACCAAATGATGTTACGCAAAAGGAGTGATCGAAATTGCGCAAAACTAGAACAGACATAACGAAGAGAGGGAGTGGTCACGACAAATGTATTGTTGTGATTGGATGAACGAAAATATTGACGAATCCAGAATAATGGCTGGAGATACTGGTAGAAATAAGATTAATTAATAAATGTTATTCCATGGATTCAGTTTCTATTTTCTCCTATTTTTTTAAAAAATGATGTAAATTACAACGATATATATATATTTATAATGTCCATGCCTTTTAATATTACACAGTATATTTCTAATTAGGAAGAAAAAACATTAATAACAAAGTGGACAAAGACCATTTATTTCGTGAATACTAATCATCGCTCTACAATCATTCATTTATATACATTCTGAGTTTTCAAATCTGACTCGCTTTCACTTTTGTTTCTTGTTTTGGCTGGTTCGTAAGTGTGTATGCGTTTGTGTTTGTGTGTGTGCGTGTTTGCATGTAAAGGCCATTCTCGCAGTATTGCAAAGTGATGTCTGAGATCTGGTCATTATTGTTTTGATCGCTTGAGAATTAACCATTTGTGCGCATTGTTCGCTGTTACATGTACGAGTGCTATTTTTCCCAGTGTAGTTGATCGTTTCACCTTGTTGCGCAAATTTGTATTTTGCACAACAAGCACCTGACCTTAATATTCAAAAGTTTCATCAACATGATATTCTTATCGACTGGCCAAAAATAACAAAATTCAATAACAATTTACTAGCATCCAGGCAAGACCAAACAGGCCCTCGACTAGAATCAACAAACATTCAATCGGATTGTCAACAAACTGAAGAGGAAATAACAGAGTTGCGTATGGTGACAGAAGTTTCCAAACAATATGAGCGTTCAACACTGAAATCCACACTGGGGCTGTTACCATGTGCAAAATACAAATTTGCGCAACAAGGTGAAACGATCAACTACACTGGGAAAAATAGCACTCGTACATGTAACAGCGAACAACGCGCACAAATGGTTAATTATCAAGCCATCAAAACAATAATGACCAGATCTCAGACATCACTTTTCAATACAGCGAGAATGACCTTTACATGCAAACACGCACACACAAACACAAACGCATACACACTTACCAATCAGCTAAAACAAGAAATAGAATTAAAAGCGAGTCAGATTTGTTACCACTAGCATAATCAAATGAAAACCCAGAATTTATATAAATGAATGATTGTAAAGCGATGATTAGTATTCATGAAATAAATGGCCATTATCCACTTTGATATTAATGTTTTTTCTTCCTAATTATATATATATATATATATATATATATATATATATATATATATATATATATATATATATACCGAACGTGTTAAGATACCAACCTAATAGTTTTAGAGATAGCAAATTTGTAAAGGGAACCAACACAATGGTTTTCTAGATAGACTAAAATTAATAAAAATAGAAAATCACAAGCAATTATTTACACCCGTAACTCTAGCAAATCCATACATTCGATCGACATCAGTTATCACATTTCGTGGTAATCATGATGTCGTTTAACCATTTTCCATTTTCATGTTTTTTGTTGCGAAGAACTAATATTTATGAAACTTTGCTGACGTTTAGAATAGAATAGAATAGAATATCCTTATTTGGATTCAAACCACACATGTTCCATCAAATAATAAAATTGGAAAATATAAAAAGATAACACATTTCATAAATATGTGGAATTAGTCTCATTTAGATAAGTAAATTTCACTAGTTGTACTGTACAATATATCAACATCAGAAAGTTCGGCTCTAAATAGTGATAGATTCTTCATTAAAAATAGGAAAATTTAAGGTATAATTCAAGTGTAACATTATGCAAAAAGTGGAAACCATGACTAGCAATTGATTGTATGTATTGTTGATTAACATGATGATATAATGTATAACATTTCAATTTTAATAATACAAAACTTGGAAATAGAATCTCGAGAAGTTATGCTGCTGATAACAATTATCCTTGTCTTTTATTTAACCATGAGAAAGTATTATCATAATCAAAATTAAAAATATCAGCAGGATTGTACACTTTTTCTAGTTCTGTAGATAAAATTTAAAAGACATCTTAGATGGAGGCGTTTCTCCAAGCCCCTTTGGCAATTGTTTGTTAATTTTGTAAATTTTTGCATAATTCCCCACCAAAAGAGGAGATATTGCCAAATGACCAGATCTAGTTCCAACTTCATGACTCTTTCTAATTGGATTAATATAGGCACCAGTCCACTGGTTCAAATGGAAAACTTTTATGCAATAGCACATCTTCCGAAACCATAAAGGTTGCGGTGATACAAACTGTAATCTAGTGGCGTATATAGTGCAAGAGATAGGACTAATTTGTTTCACAACTTTTCTTTGTACAGCTTCTATCTTGTTGGACAAACCATTTTTTAATGGATGGTTATATTCTTTGGGTTCTTTTAGAACTAGTTTGTTATCAGCTACGCAATTTCTAATACACAATTGGTTATAAAAATATACACATTCGTGTTGTGGATTATTCACTTTTTCAACTTACAAACAAACATTTAGTGAAAAGTGAAACAATTTTTGTAGTTAATTATATAAATTTTCAGATAAATACGACTTCCCCATGTAGTTTGGTGTATGTTCAGTAAAGACAGATTGGGGATGGTTAGTTGGAACGTTGGTTCTTATGGGATGCCGTATAAGATCCACCTTAAGGCAGAAAGACATACCAAGAAACATTAGTTAGTGTATAACTGCAAATTGTGTGTAGCCTTCAGCAGAGAGACTCAGTGGTTAGAGCATCAGATTCCGGAGCAAATGTGCTCACGTTCGATCCCTGTCCAAGACCATTTCTGGATTATGCTTAAAGAGTTTGTGATGAGTTCCCAATAAGGACAAAATCTGGATGAAATGTCTTTTTTCTACACCATACGATGCTTAGTTTATACTGACAAATGCATATATGTGGTTTAATTAATGTCTACAGCAAGATCGCAACCTTGTTTCAAGTAAGTATTTAGTGCTCAATTGTTCTTCTGTCTGGTTAGTGATCAAGCGGCATAGAAATTAAAATGAATTGTTGCTCAGTGATAGACCGGTTCAATTCTCGGTATCTTCACGTCTCTGAAGTTAAATGAATTTGTACTGATTACGGTCGATGAACTGCTGGTCATATTTACGCATTCTGTGTGTGCTACTGGCTGGTTGCGAAATAAGAAAGTAACCTTGCTCGAATAGGTGAGATCTCTTGCCGATATTTCCCAGCAATGTCCAGCTAACAACAGCTGAAGTCAGTCTTTTGGATTTCTTAGCCGATAATTATCAACATCTTTGAGGGTTACGTTCAACACAACGTATGATTACTTAATCTCTGGTGTGACTAGCACAGGATTGTTTCCAGTTCACTGTTCCGTTGGAAATAGTTTGGATACCCTTGTTTGTATCCTTCGTCAGTCCACAGTTTAGCACATCTTCGGATTAAACTAATAAAGAATTTGTAATATTTCCTGTGCCGAATTAATTTATGCTTTTGAATAATTAGTTTCGGAATAGCTAACTAACGCTTCATTAGGTATAATTAAAATGACGCGGGCGAAGATAACAATTTTACAAAAAATCAAGGTTGCGATATTGATATAATCACCTGACCCACTAAGTGCATACCTTTGCCAGTATAAACTAAGCATTGTATAGTGCACAAGGGGCAATTCATCCACTAGATGGGTTTTGTCTCTATTGGGAACTCATCACGTACTGTTCCGAATTTTCTGCGAATAGGGCTCGAACCTGGACACGTATGCTTAGGAATGTGTCGCAGTAACCGCTGAGCTATCCTGTCGCACCATGCAAGTGCACATCGCGTACGTTTTTGTGTGTGCGCGCATCAGCCATCCAAGTGAAACTAGACTGTCAGAATTTTCATTTACTCTTTGCATGCGTCGGACTATTTGTTTTATTCTCACCATGTGCAATGACATACTTCAGAGTGTTCTCACATTTCATGGCGGGTAGCCCAATAAGTCTAATTCACTCTTAATAATATCATGTCAAGGTAAGTGATAAAACGAACCAGGCAAGTATGAAATTTTACTCAGACTAATCGATTTATATTTTCCAATGCCGCGTTTTGCTTACGCGGGTTTTAGCTTTGCACCGACAGTTTTTACAAAGATCCGATTGCTCACAATTCCCATTTTCGTTTCGTCTTCGATCGGGCTGAGTTTTTTATTCGTCCCAATGGAAATGCGGTGGTTCTATCACATCTTTGTTTACTTTTTTCGTTTCGGAACAGAAATCCCCGTTCCATCTTCAGGCCCATTTGTCACACACAGCATAAAACTCACAATAGCAGATTTAAGCAAATGTGGTAGCCTCGTTCCGAAACCGTTCTATTTATATTTTATTTTTTTGAATCACCACTGGTTTTAAACATAGAATTTGTCTCAGTAACTAAACTCAATATATGCATATGTCTAGCGCACATGAGATGCCCTGACCCAACAACTAAATCTACATATATATATATATATATATATATATATATATATATATATATATATATATATATATATATATATAGGTAATACAATTAAACATTTGGCATTGCGGTTTGATCATCGCTAGTCAGTTTGCCGTCGATGATCAAGGAAGATCGAAACGCGTCAGTAGAATTGACTGACGGTAGTTTTACTATGTTGTTCGACAACTGGTTAAATACAATGGGATTGGTGTTTACTTCAAGCTCACATACTTGATTTTAGAAATTTATACCACCACCCGCGAAATCAATGATTATTTTAAAACGGTTATTCACCTGATGATTTCGTTTAACTCGTAAATTGAAAGCTGCCCAGTTGATTAGTTAAACTTAAGAAATTTACCATTTCATTCTTACTATGGTTCCAGATCACTGAAATGTCATCCAGGAACCATAGATACAATTTTGGCCTCCGTGGTATCTTATCCATATTATATTTTTTTCAAATAAAGCATAAAGAAGTTTGCTATTAGAACCGACAAAGTTGGTCTCATTGGGACAACACTAATTGGTTCATTAAATGTTCTCCTACACGTAAACTCGTCATCTCCTTAATTTCCCCAATCTTCAGTTTACTTCCTTCTAATATTAGTGGGTGATCAACAAGGAAACGTCGAAAACTGTCGAGTGCGTCAGGAACCGGTATATTAATATACACGGATACTACTTGTAAGCTTGCCAAAATGTCACCTTCATCTATTACACATTTTCAACTGACTAATAGGAATTAATTAATTGTATGAGCTAAGAAGTAGTGATATTTTCTTATAATATGACAGAAACTTAGACATGTTTGGAGAGTGCTGCACATTGACATTGATTCTTATTGCGTTACCAGGTTTATGCACTTTCACCAAACCACACACTCTGGGTGCAAATGTACCCATTTTTCGGTGTGTTACCATGCGCCGAAGCGAATTCCTCACTAACAATCATAATATGGATCAATAATTTCACTTGCCATTGTAACATACCTGTTGGGTCATTTTTCATTTTATTGGAACCTTCATTATTACATAACTGTTCTAGAATTTTAAATTATTATGATCGGATTGACTCATCAGAACCGTAGCTCCTATGTTATACCTTTTTAAACATATAACACTATTCGATATTGACTCGTTTCTGAGGCGTTGAATTGATCTTATGTTTCTCAACGTTGTGTGGCATAGCCATTGAAGCAACGTCTAATGTAAATTGAATTCTATCCTTACCTTAAAGCAGTTGTGCGTGTTAATAGTCTTTGTAGTGACCTCATTTCTAGCTTATCTCTCGTTTGGCATTGCACTGTTCAAGCCACGGTTAAGCAATTCAACTGGAAACAATCCTGTGTTACTGACAACATACATAAGGGCATTTTGAGACACGTTTTATTCATTTAAACTATATTTATATTGCATGAATGTTAAAGTGTAGCAGTGAATTGCTGTCCATTTCAAGACCGCGATTAGATGTAAGTGTTATTCTTCACTAAACGTGCAATTGATCGTCTCCTACTTTATCAACCAGGTCAACGAGTTTGAATCTATTAAATTTTAAACTATTTTCCGTCCCGACTGTAGCTCAGTTTAAGGCAGCTGGCTTAAAGCCTTTCAATTGCCTCTGGTCGGAGGTTCATGATTTTACTCCTGTCAATGATGAGGACGAGAGCAACTTTGCACTCAAGCCGTTTATGCCTGCTTTGGTGCAGAAAAGCTTCACTTCCGTCAGCGAGGTTGACTTCGATGGGAATAGGAATGGCGTCAGCTGCAACAGTGTAATAGGTGCAAGCAACCCCGTTGTCGAGTTTATCTCTCCAGATATGGCTCAGCAAAAGTTGCAGGAGGCTGGAAATAATAGATTTGCCGGGACGGAGCCTTGTGGTAAGGAATCAAAATTTGAGATATTATTAGAAATGTTCTGTCTGCCTGTAAGATTGAAGTGAAAGAATCATGTGCAGCTCGCAAAGGTTTTCTAGATTTTTGTAACCTTATTGAAATCACGACAAACTGTTCTGTGCTGTTATGCTCGCTCACAGTTTGCTTATTCTAAACGACAGTAAACAAGTCTAACATGTTTTCTGTTTTGATTATGAAAATCTGATGAAAATTAATAGCACTCGGAGGGTTCAACAGCCACAGGATTACATGGACTCCTGGACAGTACCCCGTACTTCCGAATGGCGAATGAGCTCTCAACAGCCACCGGCAACCATACAACTTACTGCTGCCTTGCAGACTGCGCTTGGATGTGCAAAGGCTAGAGGTGCGTCCTCGATCAAAAAGCCGAGTGGTGAGGGGACACCACTTGTACCAAATTCCCAAGAAACTCCAGGAGCCGGCTTATCCTCCAAAAGGAGTCAGCCGCAGTAAAGTACTCGGAGGTCGGTAAAATCGTGATTCTTTTACATTTCCAGGTGCACAGTTTGTTTTTCTTAATTGATTGATGGGTTATCACGAGTCCCGTGACTCTGAATCAGTCCTTCCTCTGAATGTGTGCGGAAATGTTTGTGAATGAAGATTTGCCGAATTTTCTGGACTTCATTTCCAGTCCCGTTTTCTGAGTGTGTGGTGCCAACCCTGATGATGGGACCAGAAATGAAGTCACAGAAATTTGGCAAATCTTCATTCACAAACATTAGCTGACAAACAGTGCAACGATGGCTTCAGAGCCACGAGCCCGGTGAGAACTCATTAATCAATTAAACAAGCAAGCGGTGCACCTGGAAATGTAAAAGAATCAAGATTTGCCTACCTCCGTGTGCTATTAATTTTCATCACGTTTTCATAATCAAAACAGAAAAAATGTTAGACATGTTTGCTGTCGTTTTAAATAAACAAATTGTGAGCAAGCAGAGCCCGCTTCTTCTGATGAATTGGCAATTCTAAAAGAAACATGTTGCGCGACAGGGAATAAATCATTTACCTGATTATCGGGTTGTCAAGTGGAAATTTTAGTTTAAACTGCCCCATTTATACCTGTTGTTAGATCTCTTAAGCATAACTTGGTTTTCTTTAAATACTAGGTGAGTGTATGTCACATTGTTTGTGTGTATGTCTGCATGTGTTCACTCTTCGAAATGAGAATACAGTGATTTAATAGCAAATCTTGAAGACTCACTAGATAAATACTATTTGTTACGAAGAACTAATATATATGCAAGTATGTATTAGGTGTTGCGAACCTAGTAACAAAGTAGTTCAGTTGTGACGAGAAGGATAAACCAAAGACAGCATGAACGGAAAGTATAATCTCATGCACTTTCGTTTCGTGCTAATTGACGTCTCCTCAGTAGGAGCCGGTATTACGCCCTTTAACCATTATATATTTTGGTCAAGAATGTGGGATAATAGGACGGTACAATCTCCTAGACGAAATTGTAAAACTGCAATAGTGAAGCTTACATCATATAGTCTACGACAATGCGACTTGAACGCTAACTCACACTATATAATATATATAACGAGTCTGTAAATGATACTAACACTATGGCTATTGTGTTAGTAATTGATACCTTTTTGAAATCGATGAGTACCGGATACTAACACTATTGTGTTAGTAACCAATACCAACATTATTGTACCTGTTACTCCAGTAAATCCATACACTCTGGCTTTGATCGATATCAGTTATCACATTTCGCGGTAAGCATGACATCATTCAATTCAATATATAACAGTTAAATTCTGTTTGTTGCGGAGAACTAATATATATGCAAGTATGTTGCGAACCTAGTAACAAATTAGTTCAGTTATGACCAGAAGGATAAACCAAAGGCAACATGAACGGAAAGTATAATCTCACTAGTTAAGCGTACGTCATGCCTGTGTATATTTAATTCTCTTTTGTTTTTGATTGAGCAGTAATCAACTACTACACGTGTACACTCATTTCAGTGAAATTACAGCGATTTATCAACATCTGACTATTCACTAGATAAGCGTATGCCATGTCTGTGTGTTTGTGTGTATTAATGAAGATTGCTTTTGCGAACCGGGATTAATTAGAATTACCTGATCGGTGTTTTCACCAACGCAGCTTTCATTGTTCCAGTAGTTTTCTTTTGGTAAAATATTTCGGCTAAACTTATCGATAGCCTTCATCAGTTGCAATATGCCTAACAAGTTTAACAAACGCACTTGCTTTATTAATTTTGTTTTTTTTTGTATGTATGTGAGCGTCTTCTTAAGACTGAGAAATAATCTGTTACATGTAATTACCGGCACGTGTAACAGTCATTTACGTGAAACTAAAATTATAATTGTCATTTCCTAAATGCACACGTCAGACCTATTTTTACACGTACTATTCTAAATAAATTAATTCAGAGTGGCATCCCGGTGAAGAGGGGCAAGATACTGTTAATACAGTAAATAATTGAGAGCTAGTAATATTAAATTAGAAACGGAAAAGTGTTTTAATAGGGTAGATAGTTAAATTAAATAAAATTGGTCGTAAACGAAATCTAAAACTGCCTGATAAAGGAAGATACAAACATAAATGTTTGTTAAAAGGTGCTACATTAACAATAGAACGTAAGGTAATAGATAAAATAAGATAACAAGTAATCAAGGATGAAATAATAAAATAATCATAAAATAAATTAGGAGATATTGAATTACTCACCCTCCACCTCTAAGTTAATATCAGTCCAGTGTTCTTACTCTTTTACTTGAGCGAGATTCTGAGTCTGATTCGTGCAATCTTCGTTTCCTACCATTATTTAATGCTGTATTCCAAATAGGACCTATTGATTTTTCTACTGCTTTTTCGTTAATGATGTCATTTCTTAATTTAATTTCAATGCATTCTCTAATCAATTTTGTAGATCTGCTATGGCCACAAATTGATATACCTCTGCACCCATCCCAATTAATTGTGTGTCCTGTCTCTACTGTAGGGTGTGCAAGATCCGATCTATTAACATGGCCATACTTGCATGTGGTTTTATGTTCCCCTCTTCTTACCTTAATTGGGCGCATGGTTTCACCCACATACATCAGGTAACAGTCGTTACATGGATTCTCATATACTCCGGATGTGTCTAACGGTTCTATTTTCTCCTTTTGGTTGGACAGTTTAACACCTAGGGTAAGGGTTTGTTCTAAAATAGTACGTATATTGTTTTTTGATGCTACCATTTTGATTTTCTTACTTAGTTTATAGTCAGGTATTACCATTACTCTCCGATCAACTTTTGTGTTATTTGACTTCACGTACTTCCAGTCATGATTAAATTTAATTATAACGCTCAATTAATTTTACAGGATACCCATTAGCACTGAATATTTCTCGCAGTCTCCCTAATTCAATCTCCCTATGTTATTTTATCTTTTAATATTAAGCCTCTTATTATCATCGATTTTAAGATACCGATTTTCATTCTATATGAATGATTTGAATTGAAATTAAGAAGGATACCTGAGTAAGTATCCTTCCTATAAACATCCCGTTCTAGTTTTGTACCATTTATAATTAACTTGACATCCAGAAATGGCAATTCATCACATGATTCATTTTCTATCATAAATTTCAGTTCTCTCACCTGATGTGCTAAGTTTAAGAAATTAATCAGTTGATACTCACCGTGATTCCAAATAACTAATATATCATCCAAATATCTTATATACAATTTAGGATTTAGGGGCGTTATATCTAAGAGAGTCTTCTCCATGTAATGCATGAAGATATTAGCTATTGGAACACTCCTAATCTGCTTATAAAATTCATTCATAAATTTAAAATAAGTGGAGGACATACATAAGTCCATCATCTCCATGACATGTCTCATCTTCATTTTGCTTCCTTCTAATATTACTGGATGATCAACCAGGAAACGCTGAAAATAATCTAGTGCTTTGGGTACTGGTATATTGGTGTACATTGACACCACATCTAAACTCGCCAATCTATCGTTTTCATTAAGCTCAAATCTATCGACAATCTCAAACAAATGGTGTGAATTCATCAAAGTGTAGTCTAAGAAGTACGAATATTTCCTTATTCTATGGCATAGAAACTTAGACGTTTTATATGTTCGAGAGTGTTGGACATTAACAATAATTCTCAAAGGGTTGTCTGGTTTATGTATCTTTACTAAACAGTACACTCTAGGAGCGACTGTATCTCTTTGTATGAGAGCGTTACCATGCGCTTGATCTAATTCTCCTTCAGCAATCATATTATTGACCAATAATCTAACTTCTCCTTGTAGCTTATCCGTAGGATCTTTATTAATTTTAGTGTATACCTCTATATTGTCTAGTTGTTCATACATTTTATCATTATAGTCACATTGACTCATCAGAACCGTCTCTCCTCCTTTGTCTGCTTTCAAACATATCACACTGTTTGCTATTAACTCTTTCCTGAGACTTTTTATTTCATAATTCGGTTTATATTTTTCCTCTGTGTACGTTAGCATAGCTGCGGCTACGTCTATTTCAAACCTAACTTTATCCTTGTCTGAGAGGAATTGTGCTGTTTTAACAGCCTCAGTAATTATCTCGTTTTTTGGTGATTTCTCAATTTTGATAACTATATTCAGACCACGATTAAGCATTTCCAGCTGTTTCTCATTAAGATTTATTTTAGAATGTTTTACCACTCCATTAGTTACAGCAGGACACGTCCTAATTGTCGTCTGTCTATAGATGCCCAAATTTCCTAACTTTCTATCATACCTGATTTGAACCTTTTTTATCTCTCTATTACGTGCGCCATCAGTAAAATCCTCTATACATTTAAAGTGCAAAAGGAAAATAACATAGATCTTATTTTAGTTTTCTCTCTAATTAGTTCATATTTGCGTTTTCTAAATCGCTAATCAATGTATTCATTATGTTCAAAGTTAGCTCATGTTTAGCATTTAAATGAAATGGCAATTTAAATTTAAAACATTTAGGAATTACGCAATGTTTTAAACATATATTAATGAAACGACTATTTTCCACTGGC
Source organism: Eudiplozoon nipponicum (assembly GCA_029291075.1). NCBI lineage: Eukaryota > Metazoa > Platyhelminthes > Monogenea > Mazocraeidea > Diplozoidae > Eudiplozoon > Eudiplozoon nipponicum. The sequence goes on from JAQBSW010004329.1 coordinate 47,433, forward strand.
CTTACAATGAATGAAACATTTGTTGAAAGTGTAATGCATACTGTAAGTTATTTAATTTTGAATAATGCAGCACATTATTAATTACTTTTTTATGTTAATTTCGTCTGATAATGTCCCTTTGTTTTTGCTTAATAAAGCCATATCTACCCATTTTACACGCAGAGAAGGATGAAAAGTATTTCATGTTTTGAGAATTTTGTATCGATTAACAAGTTAGTTAATAAAGACCTGCATTAACTGACCAAACTTATGAAAGGTCTGAGGCGCAGAGACTGCTTCTTCTGATGAGTTGTCAGTTCGCAAGAAATACTCGCTGATATGTTCATGCTGCGAGAGGCATCGTCATGTCTGAAAGAAATACTCTCAAATGACAAAGATTTTGGAAGCATTTTGTATCCGTAAGACCTAAATAAACACAACCAATCAAAGGTGAAATGACATTTATTATCTGTGATGTAGCCCAATCACAGCACTTTCGACTGAAGTCAAATTTTGCTTCTTTAGACATTGTTCACGCTGTTTGTCTTGCGCTCAAATCGACCATACACTATTATTTTTTCCATCGAGTTATTGATTAATTTAAACAACAGGTCAATGTTGAAGTAGTTTTGGTAACATCGTACAAATATATGTGCACGAGTCCCACTGTATTTAACCAGTCCAACAACTGAAAAACTACCGCCAGTCACACGTACTGACACGTTTCGACCTTCCATGATCATCATCAGAGTACGACGGCAAACGGAATAGCGAGGTTCAAACTGCATAGCATATATATGGAAAGCAAAATTAGATATGCGGCTCTCACCTGGCATACATTGCACGTGACTGGAAATGTCGTCTGCGCAATTTCTATGTGGGCACGAACATTAACTTGTTGCAGCTTTCGCCACACACATAACCAGGTAATAAAATTAAACAAGAAATGCTTTCGTGGGTAAAGTATTTGTGTCTTCATTCATTTTGAAGTCTACTTATAATAGTTAAACTTGGTTGATAAAAGTTAGATTTGCTTTCAGTACGCGGATCTAACATCGTAGAATACGAGCTATGGGCCTTTAAACGACTTAGCGTTGGGCAGGATTTTTCACATAGTGGTCCTAATTGCCACTGGGAAGCTTTCGAATTACAACAAAACTATGGAACGGTTAGCAGGCGGGATAAAATAATGTATTTATGCATTCTGTCATGGTTTGTCATGGCGTCCGATTAGTGCAAACAAAACAAAGAGTATATACGCGTTTTCTTCATTTGTGGCTACCAACTGAAACGCTAAAACATCTGCACATTTGACAATAATCATTAATTAATGATTCCAAATGCCGTGATAGTCTTTGCATTTCATCGCCTAGCTTTCATGAATAAAGTACAAATACGAACAAATGTTGAACGTCAGTACATGTGACTGGTGGTAGTTTAGCTATGCTCTTCGACGATTGACTAAATACGATGGGATTGATGCTTACTTCAAGCTCTCAATCCAGATTTAAAGAATTTTAATCACCACCATTACAATCATCGATTGTTTAATAATATTTATATGTAATTATGTATGAAATATTTCGAACCTAGTAACAAGTTAGTTCAAATACGAAAAGAAGGACACGCCAAAGTCTGTATGACTAAAAGGTGTAATCGCATGTGCACATACGTTTCGGGCTTATGCCAAAACATCAGTCGGATCTGGTACCACGCTAAAAACCAATCATACAATTTAACAATAATTGATTGCGCGGATGGTGGTAACAATTCTTTAAATCAAGTTTTCGAGCTTGAAGTAAACACCAATCCTATTGTATTTAACCAGTCGTCGAACAACATAACGACTGGCAGTAGTTTTGTTATGTTGTTCGACGTCTGGTTAAATACAATTGGATTGGTGTTTACTTCAAGCTCGCAAACTTGATTTAAAGAATCATACAGTTGCTCCAGAAATTCTGGATATTTGGACGGAGCAATCTCTTATACATTTGTGTATTGTATCAGTAATAGAAAACATTTCTTGCAGTCTTTAAATATATATATATATATATATATATATATAGTATCAATTCTATAAAGGGTATCAACACAATTGTTATGAGAATAGCTACATTTCACCAAAATTGAGCAGAACAGCAATTCCGAGCACTGGTTACTTCAGCGAAACCTTAAACTCTGGCCTCTATATATAGTTGAAAAATGGCAGCCTACGGCAATTAGACGTCATTCGAATTTGCGGCATTCTGCCCAACGCCTCCAAGCACACAGGGACCAAATGTGTATTGTATAAAGAGATTGTTATCTCGCGGCCGTCACAATTTGACTGAATTACGCTAGCTTTAGCATCATCAACGTGAGTAATGCCCATTGTTACCTGCGATCGTGTCTACTTTACGCCTTTCGTTTGTGACTGTGTTAACTAATGAACTATTTACTGGTGGAATCACTTAGTCGGAATTATTCAACACATAAAAGAACTCTAATTCATTACAAATCACCATTATTTTTCATTAAAAACGAGCAATGCTAACGTCCATGGGGTTGCATAACTTTTCGCCGCGTATAATAAGTAATTTGAGCTGCAAAAAACCCTAATAATAATAATACATTAACCGTTCCTAAAATTACTTTCCAAACTTTAATAGACTGCTAATAGTCCGCTGCCTGAGACACGGTCAGTGCATTTCTGCTCAAAGTATAGCCAAACAGAACGATTGCGCTGGAAGTTTGAATGCTTAGTCTGAGAGAAACCGTGCTATTGAGAATAACGATGAGGTTTATGATCATTACTTCATAAGCGATGATAATGACGTATGAGTTTGCCTCATTCGCTTAGACAGATAAGGGAAATTTCCTGGTTATAATGTTTTTCTTATATTGTTCGCTTTATTTAAGGATATTCTACATTATTCTGAGCTCTCTCACTCTGAATATTATAAATGTTACTTAAGAAATACGGTGTAATTTGGAGCACAACCTAGGTAGAATAACAGGCTTATACACTACGATGAAATAGCCGATTTCCAGTCGCCAGATCTCATTTTGGCGGTAATATCTGTTACACTATAGAGTAAACCTAGAAAAGCGAGATGGATTAAGTGTGATTACATGTACACATTATACAAATCAAATTGTTTACACGCAAAGGTGTATACACCATCAGTTTTTTTTAAATTCTGTTCATGGATGAATTGTTTTTCTACGCTACTACCGGGAAATAACTTTAAAATTAGGTGCTTCCGCAACGCTTAGTTCTTTATCTTGGCGGGTTTGAATATTCGCACAGTTTCGTGCGAGATTTGCCTTTGCAATATGTCTACCTAGTCTACAACGCGCGAATGATTAAATACTGTTTGCTGCGGAGAACTAATATATATATATGCAAGTATGTATTAGGAGTTGCGAACCTAGTAAAAAATTAGTTCAGTTGTGACCAGAAGGATAAACCAAAGGCAACATGAACGGAAAGTATAATCTCATGCACATTCGTTTCGTGCTTACAAGCGACTCATCAGTAGGAGCCGGTATTACGCCCTTTAACCAATGTATATTTGGGTGAGAAAAGTGGGATAATAAGACGATTCAATCTCCTACACAAATTTGTAAACCTGCAGTAGAGTAGCTAACCGACTTGGAAACCATAGTGTTAGTACCATGTACCTTTTCGGTACTATAATGTTGGTATCGGTTACCAACACAAAATAGTCATAGTGTTAGTATCCTTTACAGACTCGGTATATATGTATTATATAGAGTGAGTTAGCGTTTAAGTTGCATTGTCGAAGACTATATGATGTTTGCTTCACTATTGCGGACAGGGCTCGAACCTGGGCACGTCTGCTTTGGAATCTGGTGCTCTAACCGCTCAGCCACCCTGCCGCACTAAAAGGCGATACATCCAGTAGACCAGTTTCGTTCATAATGAGCATTCATCACGTACTGGACAGAATTTGCCGCGGACATGGCTCGAACCTTGGCACATCTGCTTCGGAAACTGGTGCTCTAACCACTGAGCCACCCTGCCTCACTAAAAGGCAATTCATCCAGTAGACCGGTTTCGTCCATATTGGGCACTCATCACGTACTGGCTAGAATTTGCCGCGAACAGGGCTCGAACCTGGGCGCGTCTACTTCGGAAACTGGTGCTCTAACCACTGAGCCACTCTGCCGCACTAAAAGACAATTCATCTAGTAGACCAGTTTCGTCCATATTGAGCATTCATCACGTACTGGACAGAATTTGCCGTGGACAGGGTTCGAACCTGGGTGCATCTGCTTCGAAAACTGGTACTCTATCCACTGAGCCACCCTACCGCAGAAATGCTTTTTCACCTCTGCTTTGATTTCGTGAATGTAGTAAATTCGCACAATATCAAAAACAATGAGATGATATATTTCCGCGTTAATATCTGTGAACAAGCTGTCGATGTCTTCTGACAATCCAAGGACAATAATCCCCCTGAATTCCCTAAACTTTCAAGTCATTCTTAAATTGTCCTCAGCAATTGCATTAGGGTCGTTTCGCTCAAGTTCAATGATCAGAATTTCACAAAAATCGATGGAATGGCGATGAGCAGTCCACTGAGTAATCTACCAGCAGACGTCCACATGTTCTACGTAAAGGCATCCACATTGTAACCGTTGCTATGTGTATCTGATGTACTTCAACGATACACAAAGATGAATTGTAAATTAATTGCATGCTTACAATAATTTTTGTTTTGACTACCGCGGTGAATATTTCGTGAACAATTTCGCAGTGCGAGCGTCACATTTCTAGTATCCCTGATGTTCCCACGTGGGTTGGCGCTTTGCACTATCCGTGTAGCGAAGATCCGATTGATCTCTCCATTTCCACGGACGCATCGAGTTCGTCCTCGTATTGGCTGGATGCGGATTCGTCACTTTCCTCCGAGGGCTTCAACGCCGTTCATAATAAGCACTGGAAACGAGGTGTGATCTAATCTTCGGTGACTTGCAACGTTTCGGAATGGAATTTCCCGTTCCTTCATCAGACCTCTCATCACACACACACACACATACAGTCACAATGCTCACAATAGCAGATTTAAGCAAATGCCAAAAAGTTATTAATGTGTCACTGCCATATAACCATAAGTCGTTCACGGTTATATATGTGAACTGTAAAAGAGCACCAGGTCGCTCATTCCTAGTCAGGATGGTTTGTATTCTGAGTTTTCCTTCTCTTAGACTGTCGGCGAATCTAGGCTAATGAGCACTATCTGCCCAGATGCCAGTGGCCAAAGTTTCCTGCAGCAGCCGAAACTTGCCCCTCGAGTCTGGCACGCTTGCTCTCATTCCGTCACTCCACATTTAACAAGAAAAGTTACGGCGCAGTTACATTTAAGCAAATATGGTAACCTCCTTCCGAAACATATCTATTTATATTTTAATTTTTGACTCACTAATGGTTTTAAACAAGGAATGGACATCATAAAGAATATATATATATATATATACATCCTGAAAATGGCAGACCCAACCCTTACCTCCCCATTTCCAGTGGTGAATTTTAATTGTGTTGAAGCCTTCGGAAGACACAAATCAGCACCGAGCCACCACAAAAGCGATCTAGATGCGTACTTGGAAATTTTGGATCAATCGGTTACTATATTGATTTTTCTTGTGAGCGTGAAATCCGTCTGTCTAACGCGCATTTTTCTTTAGTGCATTGGTCTTATGACAGATAGATTGTATACCATTGAGGAAAACAATCAATCATTTAGATATACACCGGACGGTGCGTCTGATATTGTAGCGCAGTGCAATTGGTCTACAAAATGCATCTGATATCTGACGTATTAAACACAATAAATTACATCTTTTCAGACGAATTTCATTGCCAAGAGTTAACGGTATTCAAAGCAAGTTTATGACCAGAAGGGCATCATGAATAATTTTATTAACCAAACAGTAAAGCCGCACCAAAATAACGAACTATATGTACTGATTTACCTTGATAACTCACGCACCATACTAATTATTAATTAGAAGAATGAACATTTGGAATGAGTCCTAATTCTACTTTAAAAATGAAGATATTTTAACAAAAATACCGCTCATTAAGCATAAATATCATGGATCTACACTCTGCTTACTAAAGAAGTGAGTCATAATTTATTTTGGAATATATCTGTTTGACAAAAGAATTAACTTGTCGAAATTACTGATTACATTTTGCACAATAATTCCACTCCAATCCATGTGGATTTGCGTGTTGTCCAAAGCACACAATGATGAAAATCTGCGTATTGCCGAAGCTTCCAGTTGTAAGGTGCTCTCTCTGCACTGGAATAGTAGAATGAAACTTGCAAATGAACTCAACATAGCCGGGAAAATTATTTTCCCTTGTATGTGTGTGTATGCCTATATATGAAAATGTTGTCTCCTGGTTCATTTTTTGTGCAATGTGTACTTAATATCAAACCTAATCTTCTTTGCTTTTCTAAATTTACTATTTGTATGACCAGATTTTTGTGTCAAGATGAGATATGAAGACACAAGATATTTTTAGTTTCTGTAGTGTCCTTACAATCTAATTCACGGGTGTATTAAACAAGTATTTACCAGAAGGGTAAACCAAAGTCAGTATGAACGGAAGGTATAATCTCCTGTGCACATTCGTTTCGTGCTTACTGGCGACTCATCAGTAGGAGCCGGTATTACGCCCTTTAACCACTATGTATTTGGGCGACGAATGAGGGACAATTGGACGGTACAATCTCCTTTATGAATGTGTAAACCTGCAGTGGTGGAGCTAAATTCATATAAAGTCTTCGGCAATGCGACTTAAAAGACAACTCACTATATGTATAAGATAAACCAGAACTCTAAATGATACCAACGCTGTGTCTGTTTATTCAGTACCTGAAGCCAACATTTTGGTTGCCGAATATGTACATTGTATCAACACCGGTTGCCGAGACGGAACATGGTACCAACAAAATGGATTTTAAGTTAGGCTAAATTTCACCAAATTGAGCATTACAACTACTTATAAACACCTGTTAGTAGTAATTATCTTTACAGCGATGGTGATGACAATAGTTAGAGCTAATCAGATTTTAAATAAAGGCAGCTAGTACTTGTATTTTAATTCTTTATTTGTTCTATAGTTTAACTATTATTTTTGGTTTAATTTTCCAATTTATTAAGCGCTGCTCTATTTTCCCGAGGACTATTGCTGCCTTTTGGTGCATGGGATCTTGGGTACGAATCATGACAACATTCAGCCTACTTTAGCATTTATTTTTCAATTTTTTACAGGATAACCTATTAAGCTATGGATTTTCATGTAAATGCATTCTTTTTACCTTCTCACGTGTGTTCTGAAGGTCCCAATGCTACCGTAGACGATTTGCAAGCGATTGAAGCGATATTCTCGCCTGTTCTGTTAAACGACAACTTTGTAGTTCCGATGACCATCGGAAAGGCTTGCCAAACACTTCAGCTGTTGAGTGGCGCACAAATCGAAGGTCGCTGTCTCGTTCTCCTCTTTGACAGTCCCTTCATTGAGAGGTTGGCGCGAGCAATTATAATCCACATTGGCAGGAAATATCCTAATGCAAGTTTTCTCTGATTTCACAGATATATTTGACAGCTACTTTTTTTATTTTACATTTGTTGAAAGTTTGTGCGCCGAGTCGTTTTTTTGTCAATTGTTGCTTGGCTCTTTTTTCCTATGAAAGAGTTATCACAACTCTGTATTACTTGGTGGTGTCGGACTTGGTTTTTTGTTGAAATATGGAGCACATATTTTGAAAAAGTCCACCAGTGTGTCGATATCAATTAACGATTATCGAGAAGAGTTTTGATATGTGTTTGTGTGTGTGTGTGATATCCCTTTCCTTGGAAAAGAAAAAATTAACTGATAATTTATGTTGTTGTGGCAAGCTAATAAATGCGCAATTACGCAGTGGGAATTGTGTACGCACTAATAGATCTGTTCAAATAGACCCGGAAGGATAAGCCGGGGTCAGCATGAACGAAAGGTATAATCTCATGTACACATTTATTCCATATCCGTTGGCGACGGATCTGTAGGAGCCTTCATTACGCATAAAGCCCAGTGGATGCTTTTCTTATATATATATTAACGATTATCGAGAAGAGTTTTGATATGTGTTTGTGTGTGTGTGTGATATCCCTTTCCTTGGAAAAGAAAAAATTAACTGATAATTTATGTTGTTGTGGCAAGCTAATAAATGCGCAATTACGCAGTGGGAATTGTGTACGCACTAATAGATCTGTTCAAATAGACCCGGAAGGATAAGCCGGGGTCTGCATGAACAAAATGTATAATCTCAGGTACACATTTATTCCATATCCGTTGGCGACGGATCTGTAGGAGCCTTCATTACGCATAAAGCCCAGTGGATGTTTTTCTTATATATATATATATATATATATATAGAGAGAATATATATATATATATATATATATATATATATATATATATATATATATATATATATAAATGTGAATGTCTGATTTTTTGTTTGTAACCTTGTCAGATTCTTCCCGCTTGACCGATTCGCACCAATTTTTCTAAACCAATTCTACCACTTCCTGGGAAGGTCACTATCTATATATGAATCAGATTGGTTGTGTGCAAGATGATTTTTTGACACTTGAACCCCAATATATATATATATATATATATATATATATATATATATATATATTCTTATGAAATGCGAGCTTTAATAAAATTCATTGTATCCTTCCTGTGTGCAAAAACAAAAATAAATTTTATCATGATATAAGAAAATTTTCTTGTCATGGTCTTCTCAAATATCTACTCATGAACATATCTTTACATATAAATTGGAAAGCAAAACAAGATAGAAATATGTGAACAAAGAGAGTGTGAAAAATAGAAACCAATCAAATTGCGTGCGTCACATCCAGTTCAAGCTCAATGCTTGTACGTGCTTCTTCTGCTTACATAAATCCGGCTGCAATTTGTTTATCCATAAGGCTTCGTATGTGGCTAGCTCCATTTTGTTTTTGCATTTAGTAATTACTTTGAATGCTACGTCTGGAGAACATACGTGCAATGTTTCGATGATGTGATGCGCAATAGCAGACGTGTATTCACCATTTGATTTAAAACAGGCGTTCAAGTTGCAATGTTCTCTCATTCGAGTAATTAACCGTCTGGTCGATCGGCCTACGTAAGTTGATCGACAACTTGCGCATGTATATTGATAAATAATATTTGATATCGACATTAACGGCTGTTTCTCTTTGATTGCTGGTAAAGGCAAGTGTGTTACCCTAAATAACACTCGTAGTTTGGCTGCATTAAATGTGCGTGTCTAATGCTGCTTCAACTTTCTTTTGTGCTATTCGGGAAACTGCATCCCCCTTAAATGGGATGTTTAGGTAGACGGTTTTCTTTTCTGGCCCATAATACGTCTGTTTCTGGTTAACTCCCCTTTTAATAATTGATTCAATTAATTGTCTAGTATAGCCATTACATATTAAATTGTTAATTGCCTTATTATATTCGTTTTGTTTTGAATCTTGACTAACCAACCTGTCAATTCTTGAAAAGCAACCACGAACTGTTGATAATTTATATTGAAATGGCACAAAAGAAAGTTGAAGCAGCATTGACACGCACATTTAATGCAGCCAAACTACGAGTGTTATTTAGGGTAACACACTTGCCTTTACCAGCAATCAAAGAGAAGCAGCCGTTAATGTCGATATCAAATATTATTTACCAATATACATGCGCAAGTTGTCGATCAATTTACGTAAGTCGATCGACCAGACGATTAATTACTCGAATGAGAGAACATTGCAACTTGAACGCCTGTTTTAAATCAAATGGTGAATACACGTTTGCTATTGCGCAACACATCATCGAAACATCGCACATATGTTCTCCAGACGTAGCATTCAAAGTAATTACTAAATGCAAAAACAGAAGGGAGCTAGCCACATACGAAGCCTTATGGATAAACAAATTGCAGCCGGATTTATGTAAGCAGAAGAAGCACGTACAAACATTGAGCTTGAACTGGATGTGACGCACGCAATTTTGATTGGTTTCTATTTTTCACACTCTCTTTGTTCACATATTTCTATCTTGTTTTGCTTTCCAATTTATATACAAAAATATGTTCATGAGTAGATATTTGAGAAGACCATGAGAAAGAAAAGTTTCTTATATCTGATAAAATTTCTTTTTTGTTTTTGCACACAGGAAGGGTTCAATGAACATATATATATATATATATATATATATATATATATATATATATATATATATATATATATATATATATATATATATATAAATCCGGTTGCAATTTGTTTATCCATAAGGCTTCGTATGTGGTTAAGTAAACCAAAGTTCCGATATCGCAGACTACCGATCTTGCACTTTTTAATTTATTCAATTTTGTTACTTAAGTAGCATGATGATTAACCTTAAATTATATTTATATTTGTATTATGGCAGAATATACATATACTTATATATATATATGTATATATATATATATATATATATATATATATATATATATATATATATATATATATATATATATATAATTTAAACATCATTGAATTTGTTAATTGGCTAACCACGCGATTTAAACTGGTGACTATAATGCTGATTGCGAAGTTATTGCATTAAATAATGTATGTGTTGTCTACGGCATACCTAGTGCACTCGTGCAGGTTCTGGCAAATTGATAAATTTAGCATAAGCAAAAGGTGGAGTCTCATCGTCGCATATTTTTCGTGCTTATTAGATTCTTATTAAGAGGAACCTGTGGCGTACCGCCAATTGACTGTTTTGACTGTGGCCTCATATATTTGTCTGCAAGACATGATTTGAAGGATTGGTACGCAGTGCGAGCTCCTTATGTTGACTCTTCGCGAATTCTGTTCGCGGGCTGCTGCGATGCACTTGATCAGTTTCGCAAAGATCCGTTTGCATCCCATTTCCAAGTACACATCGATGTGGTCTTCCTAGTTGGCTGGGTGCGGATTCATCCCTTTCTTCCGAAGGCTTCAACTTCGTTCATACTCTAACCACTGGAAATGAGGTCCGATCCAAACTTCCGTTTACTGGCGACGTTTCGGAACCTCATTTCCGGTTCACCACATTTTAGCAAATGTGGCTCACATGTGCGGGATGAGTACGCACCCAGCCAAAACGAAGTACCAGATTGATGCGAACTTGGAATTGGGGATCAATCGGATCTTTGCGACACGGATGGTGCAAAGCAGCAACCCGCGAGCGCAACTCGGGAGAGTCATCAATTGACTATTTCATTGGTGGTGTGATGTGGGACAATAGAACATTGATCATGTGTAAAGTCCATCCCCTCCTCAACGTGGTACGACGGTGTCAACCATGTCTCGATGGCCGATCGTACATGGGCTAACGGGGCTATGGCGGTGGTGTCACCAGGGCGTGGTGGATTTCCGACCGGCAATCGGATCTCCTATAAAATACCACATGAGCCCGACGACGGCACCATGACTCGGCGTGTTCCCCGCCACAAAAGGGTTCAACAGCCACAGGATTACATGGACTCCTGGACAGTACCCCGTACCTCCGAATGGCGAATGAGCTCTCAACAGCCACCGGCAACCATGCAACTTACTGCTGCCTTGCAGACTGCGCTTGGATGTGCAAAGGCTAGAGGTGCGTCCTCGATCAAAAAAGCCGAGTGGTGAGGGGACACCACTTGTACCAAATTCCCAAGAAACTCCATGAAATTGGAGCCGGCTTATCCTCCAAAAGGAGTCAGCCGCAGTAAAGTAAAGTAAGTATATATATATATATATATATATATATATTTCTAATTAGGCTATCCTCCCAAAAGGAGTCAGCCGCAGTAAAGTAAAGTAAGTATATATATATATATATATATATATATATATATATATATATATATATATATATATATATATATACATATTTCTAATTAGGCTTATCCTCCAAAAGGAGTCAGCCGCAGTAAAGTAAGTAAGTATGTGTACCACAACGCCTCAGTAGTTTAGCTTTATCAGTACATTCTGTGTGCCACAAAACGTCGACACGTGGTATCCGTCGCAGAATTCGACTAAGTAATTTGCTTCTAGATGTTGTGCAATTTGACATCGAATTTATTTTAGGTTACACTTACTTTTTTTTAATCCCACTTGCATAACTTGGTAATTACGTTCAAATGACAAAATAGGACCGGTTTCTGTCATCTTTTGCAACTTGTAAGAAATTGAGAGGTATTTTTTAGCTCTTGCTAATTACCAACTTTAGCACTATTACATAGATACCATATTTTTGCATATTGTAAAATGTGTCATTAGTAGCACCATTGTATTATAAGTATAAGGTATTTCTACATTTATTTTTGTCATGTGTTATTAGTGCTATTTCGCCTTGATAGAAATATTATTTGCGTAAAATATCATATATCAAACTATGCTTAGTTTATGAGCCCAGTTTCCTAAGTACATACCACACTATCCATACAAAATTCTTTGGCTATTCTTAAAGGTATGTTTTATGATTTTTTCAATCCTTAAAGTTACACTTCATCTACCCCTCTCAATTTGCCTCTACTCTTTTCTCTGATCTAATTGAAGTATTGTCATTGTACGTGAATAAAGATCAAAGGTCAATGATGAGATCTAGGTCAATTTTGTTTCATCTGTAGAGGTTTCTACAAAGCCTACCAATTTGATTTGTGGTCTGAATTTCCTTACATTCATATTTCCCGCATTCGATGGGTCATTGAAACTAGCAGTTAAATACTGTTTGTTGCAAAGAACTAATATATATGCAAGTATGTATTAGGTGCTGCAGAACCTGGTAACAAATTAAATTTGTTAGGACCAGAAGGATACACCAAAGGCAGCATGAACGGAAAGTATAATCTCATGCACATTCGTTCATGCTGCCTTTGGTTTATCCTTCTGGTCACAACTGAACTAATTTGTTACTAGGTTCGCAACACCTAATACATACTTGCATATATATTAGTTCTTCGCAACAAACAGTATTTAACTGTAATATATTGAATTGAATGATGTCATGCTTACCGCGAAATGTGATAACTGATATCGATGAAGGCCAGAGTGTATGGATTTAACTGGAGTAACAGGTGTTCGGAAATTGTTGTAATTCTCAATTTCGGTGAACTTTAGCATAAATTTATATCCATCAGGTTGGTATCATGTACCGACTCGGAAACCATAGTGTTAGTATCCGGTACTCATCGATTTCAAAAAAGGTATCAGTTACTAACACAATAGCCATAGTGTTAGTATCCTTTACAGACTCGGTATATATATTATATAGTGTGAGTTAGCGTTGAAGTCGCATTGTCGTTGACTTTAGATGATGTTAGCTTCACTATTGCAGGTTTACACATTCGTCTAGGAGATTGTACCGTCCTATTATTCCACATTCTTCTACCAAATATATAGTGGTTAAAGGGCGTAATACCGGCTCCTACTGATGAGTCGCCAGTAAGCACGAAACGAATGTGCATGAGATTATACTTTCCGTTCATGCTGCCTTTGGTTTATCCTTCTGGTCACAACTGAACTAATTTGTTACTAGGTTCGCAACACCTAATACATACTTGCATATATATTAGTTCTTCGCAACAAACAGTATTTAACTGTAATATATTGAATTGAATGATGTCATGCTTACCGCGAAATGTGATAACTGATATCGATCAAGGCCAGAGTGTATGGATTTACTGGAGTAACAGGTGTTCGGAAATTGTTGTAATTCTCAATTTCGGTGAACTTTAGCATAAATTGATATCCATCAGGTTGGTATCATGTACCGACTCGGAAACCATAGTGTTAGTATCCAGGTACCTCATCGAGTTCAAAAAAGATGGTATCGGTTACTAACACAATAGCCATAGTGTTAGTATCCTTTACAGACTCGGTATATATATTATATAGTGTGAGTTAGCATTGAAGTCGCATTGTCGTTGACTTTAGATGATGTTAGCTTCACTATTACAGGTTTACACATTCGTCTAGGAGATTGTACCGTCCTATTATTCCACATTCTTCTACCAAATATATAGTGGTTAAAGGGCGTAATACCGGCTCCTACTGATGAGTCGCCAGTAAGCACGAAACGAATGTGCATGAGATTATACTTTCCGTTCATGCTGCCTTTGGTTTATCGCTGGTCTGACAGCAGAGCTGAGATCTGTATTCTCACCTCGTCGGACATATTGCCTACGTTATTGATAGAGCTCCGCAGGTATGCAAATCTGTGAAATATGTCTAGATCTTCATTCTGCAGTCGCAACGTTGGAGTGAGTGGTGGGTGATCCTGTAACAGTATCTTACATTTAGAGGGTGCGAATTTCATACTGAAAGACGGAACAACGTCTGCTAATCTATTTAAGGTGGTCTGAGCAGCATGCTGATTGTCGAATAATAGTACGATATCGTCCGCATAGTCAAGATCGACTAGTTTATCTCCCGGGAGAACTTCAACTCCAGCGTCCTGAATGTGTGAGAGAGTGTTTTTCATAATAGCATCGATTACAAAATAAACAAAAATGGGGAAAATGGACAACCTTGACGAACACCACTGCTGGTTGTAAAGTTATGCGTTAATTCGTTGTAGACGCGATCAGAAGTATTTGTGTAGAAAGCTCGTATAATATTAACAAATTTTGTGGCCACACCGCTTTTCGATAAGATATGGAATGAAACACTGCGATCCACCGAATCAAATGCACCCTTGAAGTCTAGAAAGACGGCTATTGTGGGACAGTGATATAAATGTCACTGTTCAAGAACTTGTTTTAACTTAAAAATATTATCTATACAATCTCGTCCTGCGCCGACGTAGGATAATCGAAGCAAATAACCTTGATACGACAGGAGCCAAACTTATACCTCGATTGTTATCGTACGAATTATATCGCCACCATCCTTAAACAATCCTGTAAGCAAATCATCGGGGCTTTGCGGCGTTTAAGAGATAGGATTGCAACGCGTACTTCTAACTCAGATGGTTCTTCGGGACTAACATTCCACACTGTTGATGCAGACATGCTTTCAGGAAGCGGAACTGACGCGGGTGGCCAAGAAAATTGATCTCTAAAGTGTTCAGCCCACCTGTCAATACGACTTATTTTATCGGTTATATATATATATATACCTTATATATATATATATATATATATATATATATATATATATATATATATATATATATATATATGCTCTCTATATATTCTTATAATTGGAAAAACACAAATAACGAAGTGGATAAAGGCCATTTATTTCGTGAATACTAATCATCTCTTATACAATCATACATATTCATACATTTTGGGTTTTCAATTGATTATGCTAGTGGTAACAAATCTGACTCGTTTTTACTGCTGTTTCTTGTTTTGACTAGTTGGTGAGTGTGTATGCGTTTGTGTTTGTGTGTATGCGTGTTTGCATGTAAAGGTCATTCTCGCAGTATTGCGAAGTGATGTCTGAGATCTTGTCATTATTGTTTTGATAGCTTGAAAATTAACCATTTGTGCGCATTGTTCACTGTTACATATACAAGTGCTATTTGTCCCAGTATAGTTGATCGTTTCACCTCGTTGCGCAAAGTTTTCACGTGGTAACAACGCCAGTGTTGATTGCGGTGTTAAACGCTTACATTGTTTGGAGACTTCTGTCATCGTATGCGCCTCTGTTATTTCCACTTCAGTTTGTTGCCAATCCGATTGTACGTTTGTTGATTCTAGTCGAGGGCCTGTTTGTTCTTGGCTGGATACTAGTAGATTGTTGTTGAATTTGTTATTCTTGGCCAGGTATATATATATATATACTGTATATATATATATATATATATATATATATATATATATATATATATATATATATAGAATAATTCTCTTCTAACCATATATGCATCTTTTGTATACAAGTATACATGGATATATTCATACGGACAAAATCATTTTATTGCAAACAAACGTGCTTAATTTCATAAATGTATACGTGTATGCATGCGCACATACATTAATACATACTCACACACATACATACGTATAGATTTCAATTTATATTTTCATCCATCCACAAATACGTTAATGCCGACAAATATGCATGCATATATATATATATATATATATATATATATATATATATGCACACATAAATACGCACTTACATACGTACATTCATACATATTAAAGTACTTGCATCCATGATCGCCTGCTTACAATAATTCATACTGGACTACATGCATAAATGCGTACATGCATACCTACCTACATATATACATACATAAAAAAATATGATTATATTTATATATGCATACTTTTATAGTTGAATACATGCTGATAATCATTCTTATAGGACTACATACATAAATATATACATGCATACATACATACTTTCATATATGCATGCATAGATATTTACATATTTGAATACAGATATGCATGCGTAAATACATATTTGTACACGTATACATACATACATACTTCAAAAATACATACATGTATTCATACATATACACATACACATGTATATACTAATATACATAAATTCATGTAGAAATATTTGAATACATACCTTCATTTATGCAATTATATGTTTATCTGTACTTATGTAGATAAATATAATCATCTATCAATTAACAAATGCATACATGCATACAGACATTCATGAACTGTTATCTCAGTCCCGCACGGAATATACTGCAGATGAGCATATGCCTATAATGCTTTACTATCCGTTCATTTCCCATTTTCCCATTAATTTGTCACCTGGTAAGTGAGCATACGTTGGTGAGTGACCGTGTGGCCGATATCTCGGATAAATAGTATCCAGGCCCGAAAAGCGGGTTCCATTCCTACGGGCCGTTGAATTAATTACTTTTAGTCAGGCCTTTGTTAAGTTTCTTCAAATTAGGAGGTTCTCAGTTGTCCTTTTGTAAATTTTTTGTGATACTTCAATGTCTTAATTCACTTCAACAGAGTTGTCAATTCGATATTAAACTGTGTTAATCTTTAATCACATCAATACTCCTGTGATATATCTTGGCAGTTTTACGCTATACGACTGGTTCCAACCGTAGGTATTGGTGCTTATCTCCAACAAGACAATTTTATTTGAATGAATCAAAGTTTGCGAGCATGTTATAAACACTAATCTAATTATATTTCTTTCAATATAATCTGAACGTTTTATTAGGTAGCAAAGGACTTTCATCAATTTGCGTCAAAATTGTGGCAGTACTTAAAAATTTCCCAATTTGCACGAAACCTGGTAGATATTGTTTGTTGCGAAGATCGAAAATATATGCAGTTGTGTATTATGTGATTTGCACCTAGTAATAGATTATTTCAAATATGGTTGCGAAGTCAGTAGATGCTGCCAACACAGGGTGGCTGAGTTGTTAGAGAAACAGATTCCTAAGCAGACGTGCTCAGGTTGCAGCCCTGTCCGCTGCAAATTCTGAACAGTACGCGATGAGTTCCTTATAAGAACGAAATCGGTCTACTGGATGAATTGCCTTTTCCACACTATACAATACTTGGTTTATACTGCCAAATTTATGCACTTAATGGGTCATCTGTTGATATCAAGCTCACCACATTGATTAGGGTAATTTTTATCACCGCCCGTGCAACCAATATTCATTTAATTATATCCTCTCCCATTGTTTAACAACGAAAACGTATTGTCATAATCTAAATTCGAAAGATCATTAGGATTATTATAGTCAAGGTTGCGGTCTTGATATAAAAATTAGGATCGCATGTTTTCCTAGTTCAGTACATAATAATATTTTAAAATCTTTGAAGGGGATTTTACTTTAAGCCATTTGGGCAATTGAATGTACAAATTTTTCTAACAATTTTGCGAGCACGGAGTAAAACTGTGACTAACGTTATTTTTGCTATGTTCGGCGATTGGTTAATTGCAATGGGATTGTTGTTTACTTCAAGCGCGCAAATTTGATTTGAATTATTGTTACCATCACGCGCGCAATCAATGTTTGGTTAACTGATTGTACATTTTATAAATTTTTGAAAAACAAAATAGTTTGTCCGCAAGATTTGCCACCGAAAGATGAGAGATCGCCGATTGTCCTAATCAAAATTTCTACTCCACAAATCTTTCTTACTGGGGTCGTTATCACGCCCGTCCATTGATTCAAGTGAAATACTTTTATACATTAGCCATCTCCGAAACCATAAAGTCGTCATTGATACGAATTGGAGTCTGCTAGCATATATTGTACCGGAGATAGAACTAATAGGTTTCACAACTTTTCTTTGTACAGTGTCTATCTTAGTTAAATATTGTTTGTTGCGAAGAACTAATATATATGCAAGTATGTATTAGGTTTTGCGAACCTAGTAACAAATTAGTTCACTTGTGACCAGAAGGATAAACCAAAGGCAGCATGAACGGAAAGTATAATCTCATGCACATTCGTTTCGTGCTTACTGGCGACTCATCGGTAGCAGCCGGTATTACGCCCTTTAACCACTATATATTTGGGTGAAGAATGTGGGATAATTGGACGGTACAATCTCCTATTATCCCACATTTTCACCCAAATATATAGTGGTTACAGGGCGTAATACCGGCTCCTTCTTATGAGTCGCCAGTAAGTTTCTATCTTGTTTGACAAACCTTCTTTCCATAGGTTCCAAGTAGTAGCGGCAAATTCGAAGATCGACCTAATCAAAATAATATGCATTTGTAGTGAAATATATTTCTATTTATTAGCGCTCACAGTCAACTCAGCAGACGCTTAACACAGAATGAGTGTGCCTAGATCCTTGACGTAATGCCTAATTTTTACCTCGAAACCAACATTAACGGCAAATTCATGAAAATAGGCATAGTTAAACTCCATCCTATGACCGATTTTACCACGTGTATTTGAAAAAATTAATTCTCAACCGCTCTATTAATGAATACCTATTCAAATCATGCATACCTAGGGTTATGTTATTCATACGGAAATCAATATATTTTGGATCACTTATGAAAAGTATATGTAGATCACCAGCAAGTTCGCAAATATTATTTTAGATGATATTAGTCCGAAGCATAGCCCTTGCGAAACTCCAGCTGTTACTTTTATTAATCTGGATCGCATATTATTGACTTGAATAATTCTGCTTCTATTATAGAAATAATGGATAAGCCATCTAAAGATGATCGGATCAACATGAGGTGAACTGATCGCCTTCATAGTAGCCTCAAACTATACATGGTCAAAGGCTACTGAGATATCAATAAGGACGCATCCGTGCTTTGTTCATTCAACCTTATAGCATACTTCCACGTGGATAGAACATGCTTAATTGTTTATCTTTCGTAAAATCATGTTGGCATGAATCAAAGTCAACCGGCAAAATAGAGTTAAAAAGGCGTAAAAGGTAGTTAAAATAGGCTATCAATCTATATACCCAGGTGATTTTTCTGCATTTTTGATTTTACTTTTACCAATTGCTTTTCTATTGTGTCACACTCTATAAAAAGTTCTAATTTCTGGTTATCAAAAAGATGATGTAGCTTTGTCATATGGTTTCCATTCTGTACATTAAAAATTAAATTTCCAATCACATCCCCCAATTAACGTATAAATTCAATATCCGCTTTATCAACCGGTAATATTAGTTTTACCTTCTCTTTTGTTTCCTGTAATTATTCTGAAGTTTATATCCTAACAAAGGGTTTCGTATCCAATATAATTCTTTCTAATGTTTGACTGACCGCTAACAGTAAATAATTAATTTGATTATCAATTAAATCCAAACTCCTTTCTTAATAAACTTAACTTGACTACATTTCACTATATTATCTCATTTAATTCCTAATTTACATAATCTTATACCCACATTTTCGGTATGATATCCGTAAAAATATGAAAATTAAATAGATTATGTAATAATGATGACACAAGAAAAGGATTCATCAGTGTTCATATAATAGAAACCATTGTAGTCTAATGATTCTCTTCACTTTCCGAAAAATTAATTTTGACCTAAGCGTCGCTCTAACATTCACTCTCTTTCCAACTAGGAAACTTGCTGTGCCATATTTGAATTAATTTGTTACTAGGTGCGCAATACCTCATACGCAACTGTATAATTACAGTTCCCGGCTTAAAATAAAACACAGTATTTGACATTCAATTTTTTTTATCAGTTTTGACTTTTTAACGTTGCTTACCGTGACATCATAATAGTACAAGTATGTATTAGGTGTTGCGAACCTAGTAACAAATTAGTTCAGCTGTGACCAGCAGGATAAACCAAAGGCAGCATGAACGGAAAGTATAATCTCATGCACAGTCGTTTCGTGTTTACTGGCGACTCATCAGTAGGAGCCGGTATAACGCCCTTTAACCACTAGATATTTGGGTGAGGAATGTGGAATAATAGGACGGTGCAATCTCCTATATATATATATATATATATATATATATATATATATCATAAAAGTACAGTTATAGCAAAAATTTTAGATATTTTCTCTCGCCCATAAAACATTCCGCACACGAGATGAGATTATGTATACCAGAACTTTTAGATAGCTGCAATTATACTGAGGAAGGGATTGGTCTGCTAATTGCAAATAGATGTGGATATATATATATATATATATATATATATATATATATATATATGTATATATATATATATATATATATATATATATATATATATAATAGATTAGTTGTTGACTGAGGGGTTTCATGTACGCTAGACATATGCATATATTGAGTTTAGCTACTGAGACAAATTATATGTTTAAAACCATTGGTGAGTCAATAAAATAAAATAGAAATAGAACGGTTTCGGAACGAGGTTACCGCATTTGCTTAAATCTGCAATTGTGAGTATTGTGCTGTGTGTAGTGGCCTGAAACATCGCCAGTAAACAAAGATGTGATAGAACCGCATTTTCATTGGTTAGTATGTGCGATGTTGAAGAAAGAGACGAATACGCAATCGGCCCGACCGAAGACAAAAAGGACATGGAAATTGTGATAAATCGGATCTTTGTGAAACTGTTGGTGCAAAGCTACAACCCGAGTACGCAAAACGCGGCATTCGAAAATATGAAGCTGACAGTTCTCCACAATCAAATTTCAAAATAATCCAAGTCACTTCTAGAACATTGAACATGTGCATTCTCAGGTGAACTATTCTATTTTTAATACTCAAATTGTTGCCTTGTAGACTTATTTCTTTCTTATCCAATTCCTTAAAGTAATTGACTACCTCATACCTGCGCCAGTTAACTGATCCCACCTCTAAATAGACATGGCCAACTTACAGACTCTTTTAATTAGATTGCGCCCAGTTCATAACTGGTTGAATAATCGAAACGGAATCTGTAACTGGCATTCCAGTGGTGCAGCAATCAAAAGATTGACGGTCATCCGGTGTTTCACTTAGAAAAATTCCACTCCTCGCCTAGTATCCTTGTCAAATTTGTGAATCATTACAAAGTGCGTTAAATATACGCAGGCATTTGTACCACCTGTCAACAGTCAATGAAGACCGATTGCACGAATCAATTTTTTGCGTTCACATCGTTTTAATATCTGACTTAATCTCGACGACTACTACTCGGCATAGTTACTCGTTCATTAGTTCAGTCGACATTTGTGTAAACGAAATTATCAGGACACTGTAGCCAGATAGATAATGTGTAAAAGAATGTACTTGCAGGCCAATTGCATTGTCAAGTTGATGAGTTAAACGATCTTTAGTTGCGCGGGTGGTGATAACATTTACTTTAATCAAGGTTGCGAACTTGGTATAAACACCTGACACATTAATTACATTCATTTGTGTTGTCGTGAAAAGGCAATTCATACAGTAGACCAGTTTTGTCCTTATTGATAACTCATCACGTACTTGCCAGACGCGCCCAGGTTCGAGCCCTGCCCGCGGCAAATTCTGGCCAGTACGTGATGAGCTCCCAATAAGAACGAAACCGGTCTACTGGATGAATTGCCTTTTCACGACAACACAATTCTTAGTTTATACTGACAAATGTAAGTAATTAATGGGTCAGGCCTTTATATCTAGGTCGCAACCTTGATTATAGTAAAAGTTGATTAGTTTTCGTAAAAAGAAATGCATTTATGCGAGTAAATTAGATTGACGAGTGCATTGGAATAGTTGATATCTCGTTAAACCTACACGACTGTCGTCATGCCTAAGGTAATGACTTTTAAATAGGCAGTGTTATTACAAAAATGTTAAATCACTAGAGACAAATCCAGCTTAGGTATTGATTTTTTTGTTTTATTACTGAATTCCAGCAAGTCTACCTCATTCAGACACGACAAATGACGCTGACATCAACGGATTTGCAACGAATTTTTGAGAGTCAAACGAGTTCAAAACAAAACAATCCAGGTAAGACAAGCTATTCACGCCATAACTTTGTTTCTATTGTACGAAGGTCAACTGAATGTATAATGTGTGGAGGCCTTAGTGACAAGTTATTCTACATAGAAGCAACCTACAGTCTGTACATGATTTGTTTTCCTACAAAAAACAATTACCGTACACGCGCTTTATGTGCTTATGTAACTCTTATTATGTCGCTATGTATTGGAGACTTAATTGTCTATTTCTCTCACATTATGTTATGCATTGACTGGCGTATTGATTTACACAAAACTGTGTGAACTGATGCCGATGGAAGCGAAAATATAAGACTTTGCTGACATACCACGTGTTCAGACTGATTTTTATTCTCCATGTTGATGAAATTTAGCCAATCTCATTTAGCCGGTATTGGTACTCTTTTCATACCTGGTGCATATTGGATAAGTGGCTCTGGTCTTCTGGAAGGCCACTATTTTAGTTTCTTAGGTAGAGTTAGCTGTTCATAACATTAGCAAGGCTGCGATCAGTCATACTTTCGTGCTTGTTGATTTATTGCGCACTTCTTGTCACAGTTGATTTGATGTTATTTCGATACTATGAAAAAATGTGTGAGAGATATAAGGAGACGTCTCGAAACGTGCTATTTCAAAACTATTCGGCCTGATCGCTTTCAGTTTACTTGGTTCAATATTTCGTCTCATATTCATTGTGCGCAATAAAAGCAGCATTTAATTTTTTAAATTATTTG